>LUCM01001997.1:8135-65521 GCA_008360955.1 Fasciolopsis buskii | reverse complement strand
GTTTCGTCTTGGTGCTACGTCGACGCCATGATGTATACAATAGAATTCTCCCATCCGATTGTTGGCTCAGGTCTCCTCTATTCTATCGACTAGGGGGAGTTTGCTAAACGGGTCTTCCGAATCCGAAATAAGGTGCGTTCTCTGTCGCCTTCCGGAATTCTTCTAAAATGCGAAACATACCCAACTCCTTATTTTTCATCGATTTGACGCCACCGTAACCCGGGACTGAAGCAGTGGCGTTCCTCTCCTTGTGCACATAGACTAATCACGAAGTTTTCACCGAATACCATCAAAAACATTAAGGTTCGAACTCGAAAAGTGTTATTGGATTTTTACCGACTCCAGACACGTGAAAGATTAACGGATGTATTCCAGATGTGTGGGTCGCTCAATTTAAAGAATCTATAAAATGTTGCCAGTTTCTTAGCGGTTGGTTAACACCGAGCACATAGAGGTGTGTTTCTTTCCGAAGAGAAACAACGCTTCATTTAAATTCTTTCCCAATTTCATGTTGATCTGTAATTACTTGCATGGCTGAACGCCCACCCAGACTTTAATATGCAAGGTCGAAATTTGTCCAATCAGCTTGCTGCAAAAAGGCAACCAATAGGTGGCTGGCTTTCCACCCGGAAGCAAATTTTGCATCCGATTGGGGGCCAATGGCCAGCTAGCTACCGTCGTTTTTCGTCGCGCAAACTTACGTTCAGTTTCTGACGCTGCGTTTGTGATGGGCCGTTCTGTGCGATGAAATGCCAAAATGCGATGCATTTGGCTTCTGTGGTCCTCACTCGCGTGGCTTACTG
Source organism: Fasciolopsis buskii (assembly GCA_008360955.1). Classification (NCBI taxonomy): domain Eukaryota; kingdom Metazoa; phylum Platyhelminthes; class Trematoda; order Plagiorchiida; family Fasciolidae; genus Fasciolopsis; species Fasciolopsis buskii. The sequence continues at coordinate 64,718 of LUCM01001997.1, read as the reverse complement.
CTGTACTTTGCACTGTGGGGTGCCTTTTGCCGTACTGGCTCAAAGGTTCCGTATACATTAGCACACCAACAAAAATCCCAGCTAATAAAGTAAAAACAGACCCGGACAGTGTGGAACCTATCAATCTTGGTAACCGAGTTTTGGATAAACCGATTGAATTCCCGACCGATTTGGGCTTGTTTCGCCGATGCGGTTATCCAGTTTACGCGGCCTGGATCTCCAGCGAGTCAACTCCGACACGTGGACGTCTTCAACCCAATCGTGGCCGACCCCCGGTTCAATGGCAAACGGGTTGTGGACATTACAGTCACCTGACCGATGTCCCCCATCTGGCATGGCATATCGGATTTATACTGTTGATTATAGCTTGTTCGCTGCAGTTTTTTACAACATTTTTCTTGTTCCTTATGGGTTTTACGCTCTACCTGATCACCGTGCGATCAGTCTATCGAGCTTGCCAGACGATGCTATTGGTTGCTGGTAAGTGGAATTGTTGTTGTGTAGCCGTATATACGTTCACGTTATATGATAAGGCACCATCAAAATCTTGATCCGTTAGTCAGAATACGACTGTTTGTTCTCCCCCGTTCTCTTGCATGCCATTAGGTATCTTAAGGGGACGTCTGATCACGTAAATGAAGTTTTCTGGGATGAGATAGTGACTAAACAGCAAAATCATGCTGTTATTTACCATATGTGGACGAAATGTCTAATGTGATCAAGCAGCAACTCCATTTGTGCGTATGGAAAGCGAACCTCACAATTAACTTGCGTAAGCGTCTTGGGGGTAGCTGAGACCATCATTCTCAATGAATCTGTTGATGTGATACTTTTGAGGATCTATGTATTTTAAGGCAGGCCAACAAATGTCTGTATTCTGACTCACTAAAGGGCTGTGAACTTAAGATCTGTTGTCACCTGATCAAAGGGACTGTGGCAGTTCAACCAGCATTATTGGGGAGAAACTTCTGCAGACGGATGAGGGAATATAACTGGCGAAACCAACGTGGCAAAAAAAAAAAAGTGGAAATACCACCACACGGGAATTGTGACTTGTGAACTAGCACAAAGCTGTGAATCTCTGTAATAAAATCCTGAACCCTACGAAGAATGGCAATTAAATCCAATTTCATCAAACGCTGAGAAATTTCGTCGAATACCACACCATCCTCCTCGCTGTATGGAAATAAACTAAGGGGAAAGGATGATTCAGTTACCTGAACTGCTTTCAGAACAGCTGTGTAAAGCTCCATATGACTTCAAATTCGAAGAGTTCATCATTGCAATCGACTTTCTAGAATGCAGCAAAAACACCTCGAAGTCATCCCATGTATACGTTACTGCCTACTAACTCCATAGTTCAGTCATGGAGATTCGCAGGAATACAGTAAACTGCGTTACGTACGGGACCGTTCCTGCTGGTTCCTCCAGCTTTTGTACAGCCAAGTTCATCATCATTCATCGTTCAGCGTTAAACAGCTAGGGAAGCCTAGCTGACCGCTGCCTTTCCTCAGAGTTACACGTTTATATAAAAAGAGCGGATATCCAACGGGAACAGGGAATGGACCTACACAGGCGGGAAAAGATAAAACGCTGCTGCAGCCAACACACGAAACAGTCTAACTGTACAAACGCACTCTTTCAATCATTCTGATTCGATAGAAAATGACAGCACGATCGCCACTGTTCACGGTTCACTGCCATATCCTTAAGTGTCTCCAGCCAGCAAGTCGACCAGTCTTTCGGACCCCAATTACGAAGACGTGAGACACCTACTTTACCTAAGTTCGCTGTACATTTTCTCATCCCACGTTGCCACGTCATCTGTTGGCCTCCACATGGCTTCTTCCATTCCTTGGGAGGAACACAAAAAATGGCATGATGTGGTAGACGAGTGTCCGTCATACGCAACACGTGACCCAACCAGCGTAGTCTACTAAGTTTCATACGCTGAAACGAGCTATTCTCAGAAGTGGCACCCAATACCAGATTCCTAACCTCAATATTACTCACCCGGTCACTCCATCCAATCCTAGCCATACTACGTAAACATCGGTTGTCGAAAACCTCCAACCGACGAACATCTCCCACACGCATACTCCATACCTTGCAACCGTACAACAGAACTGAACGCACTGCGGTACAGCACACACGACCTTTCAACTTCAGTGAAATATCAGGCCGACGCCACAAGTGCTTCATTCTGCCTTTGATATACGCGTATTTACCTCCACTCCCGAGCGACCATCGTTGGACGCGCAGCTACCAAGGTAGGTCAAACGGTCCACAGTCGTTATTTCCTATCCATCCAGTATCAAGTTCGGCGCTGCTGTCGTCCAGTCCTGTAACAGTACTTTGCACTTAGATGGTGCAAAGCACATGCCGAACCGAGCAACCGATTGCGACAGTCTATCTAGTACCCGTTGTGCATGGTCCGCAGACTCGAACAGGCACACGACATCGTCTGCGTAATCTAGGTCCCATAGCTTTCCTCCATTTCCCAACTCGACTCCTACATCCCGAAGACCTCCTAAAGCACCTTCCATCACCTCGTCCATGACGAAGTTGATCAAGAATGGATGGATGGGACACCCTTGTCGAACGCCATTAGTCGTTTCGAATGAACTCGATAGTTCACCGTATACTCTAACGCGACCATAGGTGTGCGAGTACAATGCTCGCAACAGGTTCACGAGCTTCGTTGGCATACCTTTCCGGTGGAGAGCGCTGAGTAGTGCTCGTCGATCCACGGAGTCGAAAGCATCTTTCAAGTCGAGAAAGACTACGATCGTAGAGCGATGGGGTGTTTGTGGCGCCTTTCGAGTATCTGTCGGAGAGTGAATATTTGGTCCATGCAACCTCGACCTGGACGAAATCCGGATTGCTGTTGGCGGGTCTTACTCTCGCGAATCGGTGTCAAACAATGCATTATTGTCGAAGCTAACGCCTTAGTAACTATCGGAATTAAACCAATCCCACGATGATTACCACAGTCACTCCGTGTGCCATTCTTGAAAATGGGTACAATCAGTGACTCGCCCCACGATAACGGAATACGCTCCTCGTTCCAAATATCATGAAGCAAGGTGGTGAGTGATTTCACCAGCACTTCTCCACCCAATTTGAGAAGAACTGGGGGAAGGTCGTCGAGACGGGCAGATTTTCCCCTCTTCAGAAGCCGAATATTCGACTCCACTTCCACTTCCGTTGGGAGATCAAGTGACACCTCCCGAGGATTCACAGCTTCAAACGTCAGACCAAATAAGTTATCGTGTGGCCAGTTAAACTGATCTTTGAAATGCTCTGCCCAACGGTCCAGTCTTTCCTGTCTACCATGAATGAGCTCTCCAGTCCTATCGCACACGACTTCACTAACCGAAGTTTGCCGCCCACCGCTGTCGCGCATAAGCTTAAACAGCCTTTGACTGTTACCTGAAGCGGACGCCACTTCCATCTCTTCGGCTACCTTAACCCACCAGTTTTCACGGTCATTCCTAAGGCTTATGGTCAACTGACGATGCAACTGCCGACGCATCTTATTCATTTCCTTGCAGTTAGACAGCTCGCGGTTTTGCTCCATTAGACTTAGCGACGCTTGCGAGATCCAGTGTTTTTGATGAATGCTAGATCTGGGACCGCAGGCGAAATTTGCTGCCAAATGCATCGCCTGCTTAATTTGATCCCACCGCTCGTCTACATTGCTGCTCGTCGAAGTTCTTAGTCCCCAGGATAGTTTCTGTTCGTAGCTGTTGCGAACAGCCGAATCAGACAAACGTTCGACAGCCAATCGGGTTTGTGTCCTGCGTCGATGGCCATTCAGCTGCAGCAAAAATCGCATGAAAACTAACGCGTGGTCCGATTCGACGTACGTGGTTCAGTATGATCTACAGTTCTGGACAGAACCGCACCAACGGTAGCTAACTGCGATATGGTCAATCTGACTCAAAGTACCTGTCGAGCTAGAGCGCCATGTCGCAGTGCGACGCGAACTGTGTCGGAAATTCGTACTAGATAGGAATAAATGATTATCTGCGCAGAATTGGAGAAGTCTTTCTCCGTTGTCTGTTCGCTGTGCAGGCAAGGCGCATCGCCCACCTAAACAGGACTCCGATGCACTCGGTTTTCCAATTTGTGCATTGAAGTCACCTGCTACCACTACAATGCCAGAGCCGAGTGTATATGGTAAAGCAGTACTTTTTTCTCGAAAGAGCCGGTGGCTTATTGTACGGTCCGGTAGCCTGTTTCGGAATGCGCCGTTCTGAGAAGATTAGATTTCGTCCTGAATTTCTAGTTGAGGCGACAGCTCTCGTCTGCTGATTCGGAAATGTCCTCCTTCGCATGTTCGTCACAGGTATTCTGAGGTTTCAGGCCTTGGTTACCCTCAAATTGGCTCAGTCCCGCTGTTTAGAGAGATTGGCATATGTGGCAGCCGATGCATGTTTGTAGCCATAATCGAAAGTTTAGGCGATGACGAAGAACGAAGGAGTGGAGCAGATGCAGATTTACTTGTATTCGACTATCTTCAATAACGGCCGTATCGTATACGCTTTCCAGTCGTTGCGTGTTCCCAGGCACCTCTCAAACAGTCCTCAAAATTTCCACCACTTCTTCGCTGTTGTGTACACTCTACATCCACGTAGTTATCTTTTCTGGTCCAGTATGATTTATTGAGCCTGAAGATAATTTTGAGTTGAATTCGCTAGGGTGGCAAATTTTGCTAACTTCCAGCAAGCTTTCCGTCGAATTCAGTTATGTGGTTCTGTCCACAGTATATCAAAACACGTTAAACTTCATTTTTCACTGCGTCACTTGACCACGTTTTCTTTTGACGAAAATAAACCCGCGGAAGGCCTTAAGTTGCTTCAATCCTCCTCATTGGGTTGATCGAACGTGATGGTGAATAAGCTGCAGCACTCCTGGTAGTCAAAAAATAATCTCCGTTAGGTTACTTCTTTGGGTGGGGCTTATTTCAGTGGAGGAATTCAAAAAGTATTGATTGAATGATTACGGTTAAACAGTTGTGCAACTGACAGAACTAGCGAGAGTTAGATAGGAATCCCGAAAATGTGAGGTCATTTTTGTTGTTTCTTCCTCGTTGTACAATGAATCGAGGAATTGAGGAGTAGTAACTTGTGGTTACGTCAGATCGAGTGTTAGCCGTCCATATCCCAGATTCCCCGATCCCGTTGATGATAGGTCATGGTTGGTTGTCCGCCGTTATAATATCTGAGTAATGAAGGCATTAGATAGCTGTGTGCTGCTCCAATTCTTATCGTCATGGTTATTGGTTCTCTCCCTGATTAAAACAGATCTTTATGAGGTGTGGTCATGTCGCTCCCACTCATACTTCAAGCATACATTAAAATGGATTCACTGTTTTATTAGTTAGATCTAACAGATAATGTTCTATTGGGTATTTTCAATAATGGTTCTGGTTTAACCATATAATCGAACCATCTGAGTTATACCATGAAGAAACTTTCAAAATGTTTTCTCAACGGCGACCCAAGTCTGACGAAAGCAACACAAATAATGTAAGAGAATTAGCGTAACTGTAAACTTAATTTGCTTAATCTTTCCCACAGTAATCAAAAATTCGATCATTACCATTTTATATCGGTCAATCTACCGGTGAATTTTTTATCCGTAGTGTTTTTTTCTAGATGTAGATGCAGCTCCAGAATCCGGTCATTATCGTGGCACTAAATCCTCTTCACTGAATACATGTATTTTGGGTTCCTTCGATAAGCAGGAACATTTTTTACTGAATTCTCATTTGAATCTTTAGGAGCGTGAATGGATGATAAGTCGATTTAAGAATCACATGGTGATTCGTCGGAGGATTTTCGTCGGTCATGCAGGGCTAACCTTCAGAAAAAGGACATAAGGCCCGAAAGAAAGGAGCACACTAGAATAGAGATGGTTGGACGGAATAATACCGGGTACGCATACCTGAAGAGTGGTAATAACCGCGAAACCGGTCGTGTTTCCGGGTAAATTTTGTTAATTCATCCATATGCGAAAACATACTACTGAGAAGCGGAACATTTCTTGTTTGAGATTCTTCCAAATTGTCAGCTACTTTCGAACTGGCAGATCGTGATTTATCTGCTTGGTGTTCCTAAAGCATCTGCTGTCTGCCTACAAGAAATTTCCGCAGAAATTCAAGTTATCTCCATTCTGTGATATCTACAGACGAAGTGTCCCACATAACTGCTCGTTTTCAATCCGGTTTATTGCGGTTCAGCAAAGAAAGATCCACGTTACCAATTTGTGTGTGGTCCGCTCAATTTGTGTGGAAAGCTAGACAATAGTTTTTATACCTTCGGACCTAACCAAATGTTTGATGTTTTCCCCAACCCCCGTAATTCAGTCCGAAACGTCCTTTTTCGGTGATCTTGAAAGCAGTTTCAGTTATCACCTTATCCTCTGATAAGCCTAGTCCTATAATCCTGCTGCCCAGTGAGCGCACAAGTTATCCGGGTAGTTTGTTCTTATTTCCTCGGTTATATTTTATCTTTAAACACATTATCGGGTCAATCGCAGCCTGGCTTCCCGAACAGTTGTCTTCCTCGATATTCATTTGCACGTACCCATTTTGGAAGGTGACTAGAAAATTGTATTAGTCAGTTCTTTATTTGCAAGCTAGTATTTCACAGTAACCAAGATCCTAATCGGCTGTTCTTGCTACCTTTCTTATTTTGCTCAGTAGAGTTTCTAGAAATACTATAACTAGTTATTTTATTGTTGTTTACATTGTTTGTATGCGATGAAGCTGACAAAAATATTGTCCCTAACCGCATCGCATTCGAAAGCTTATAACCGAAACGTGTGCCTCATGCCGGGGGGCCGAATGGTGGTCGACAAAAAACAAACAATCCGCGTACAATGAATATGACCTAGCTGGAACAATAACGGCGAGCTGACTGGTGAAGGTCAAGAGCTAGTGAGAGAACACGTTTAAGATCACGTATGCACTCAGATCTAGGATGAGCGCACAACGTTGAAACAGACGATCAAGCGGGATGCATCGAAAGCACCTATAGGTGGATACTAAGGAATAAACTGAACGAGATCATGCAAAAATGAAGTTGGCTGTCATGCGCGCAGTAGTTTTCCCTGTCTTCCCTGAGTCGCGAATTCAAAGTGAACAACTACGATAACCAAGATGCAGACGATGACACGAAAATGAAAGAGAATTTAGTACAAGTCGATGTTTTTATGACCTGTTTAATGCATGTGGATGTGTATGCGTGCAGTGAAAGGAGTATGCCCCATAACCGCTAGGGCCGAATACACTCAGGGGGAGCAAGCAAGATCCCTGGATTTGGAATCATGCAAAACCGCATAAGGTCTTAATATGTCAGCTGGGGACAGCGAATTGCCACCTCAATGATCGTCACATTTGGAGTTCGAACCTCTGACGCTTTTGGCTTGGTAAACACCTAATTCAATTGATCGCCGCTGACAATGATGACATGGTAGTTGATCTACAAATATTTTGGTTTGTCCTCCTCGTACTTTCCGGTACAGCATCAGTAGCATTCTCCATCTTATTCGTTTACGCGTAAATCGCGAACTGTCAACAAGTAATGTTTATCCGGACCAAACGACGTAAGGAGTGTATCGAAAAATCGATGCGCCATGTATTGGTTTTTTTATTGTGAATGATATAATATTAATAACACAGCGTTGTTGGTAGATGTAATGCGCCAACGTTTCGACTACCGTGGGTAGTCTTTCTCAAGGCAAGTTTTACAACCAAATTTGATTGTAAAACTTGCCTTGAGAAAGACTACCCACAGTAGTCGAAACGTTGGCGCATTACATCTACCAACAACGCTGTGTTATTAATATTATATCATTCACAATAAAAAGTAATGTTTATGTTCATCACTAACAACAAACTCGGTTTACATTCATACGTTATTATTAGATTTCGTTGCTATTTTATCAAGCTGCTTACTTCAACCCCATGAACACAAAGATGTCTACTTTCACACTCTTCATTTTAGTGTTGTAAATTCGTCCTCATTCGGGCTTAATGGAGGGTTTGTCTGACTTGCTTTGACAAATTTTTTTCATTTCTTAGGGACATGATTATGCACTGGACAGATTAGACCTATTATGGCTAAGATAATTGTGTTGTCAGAGAATCCCACTGATATTTTTACATCCTGATTGCCAATCACGATTTCACATGGATAATTCAGTTTACAAACCTGATGGACTATCTGCTTAACTGCTGTTTTTTAGGCTTTTGGTGTCTAATTTAAGTAGAGCCAAAAAAGGAAATGATGTTAGTTTTCCCTGATCTTACCTTATGCGAGTGGACTAAAAATTCGCTAAGAACAAACGGTGTTTGGGAGTCCCAGTGAAAGAGAAGTAAAGCGAAGCGCTGTAGGGAAAAAGTTTCAGTTGCTTTCTGTGGATGTCTTTTCAGGGCTGAGCATGAACGAGCAATCATGTTGGCACATTTGCGAGGATACCGCTCCATCACCGTGATTCACGCCGTGTTTGGCCAAAGGGTCTTCACATCGGTTGGTGTGCTTTCCGGACAACGTTAAGCTATCACGTACACACACACACACCCATGTATATATACACGCGAAAAGTGCGCGTGTGTCTACCCCTCATCTAATGCACACACAAGCGAATAAGCAGGTAGGAAATGGCGTGCGCAGACAAGCACACAAACCCGAAGCCCTCCATCGGTGAGACATGCGAAATCTAATCGATGCCTTCATTTCAGTCCCGTTATCTAAACCAGCGCTCGCTTTGCCGACGTGATTTAGGTGGCGGTAGACGGGCTTGGAAATCGAATGCTATGTCAAGCCTGCTCGCCTCAACTTCATTTCTCCCTGAGGTAATTATCGGGCATCGGTTCACTCAGCTCAGCCTCATATCTCTTTCGCTCCTTCTGTCGCTCTCTAAGCCAACGATAAACATTATTCGGGCGTTATTTCAATTCACCAATCCCTAAAAATGGTATGCCTCACCAATATCGCCGAACTGGATCGTCCTTGAGCGAGAGGTGGGGGTAGCGATCTTAGGTACATCTTTCATCCACGGCTTATTCTGACTGTGACAAAATGCCAGTTGTTATGACCAATATGATCCCGCGTGCCTGTTGTGCAACGTTAGGTAATTTTGTTTACTCACGTGACTGACATAAAATCGAAATGCGGTGGTGCAACCGACGAGAATATCATCGCTGAAAGTCATTTGCATTCGAACGGGTACACAGCTCCAGAAGTTCCCCCTTATCCCGGGATGCTTGATTCCTGTGCAATCTAGACCTCATTCATACGTATGATGGTTGTGAAGAACGTAGTAAAAAGGAACAGGTTTAACAATGCGCTCGGAGGGAACTCAAAATAGATGAATCAATGTTTTCTACTTCTGCCGCTGAAGGAGGCGGTTTCCAAGAAAGCGCGAAGTCGTAAGCCATTTCTCGGCGTTCTCCATCTGGTTGATTGACCTCTGATAATCAGTCCAGAGGACATGGCTAATCCCTGATACCAAGCCAACCACAGGATACGTACGGAACATACGGGTGTATGCTCACCGGCATCTGTGGCGGTCAACTGTACTGAGCATTTAGGATATCTAGCCCCATCCGACCGGTATATGAAATGCGCCATCTTGGGAGATTGATCGTTTGGTTTACTTATTCGTAGAAGTATCTTGTCATTCCTTGATAGATGTTTCCTTTCACTCATTATCGCTCACTCTTTACTTGATAAATACCGTTCGTCAGGCTTACGCGGTATATATCCCTGCTCAAACTTCTTTTAAAGAACTGTCTTTTCGGTGATGGATGGCAAGGTCATTACTACTTATTACTGCATTTCAGTAATGTGCCGGATGTTTTTCCATATGCCAATCGTCTCGGAACTGCTACAAGGTTGTCACTCTCGTCTAGATTGTCCTTCACCTAAAAGTATACAGGTGATGTGTGTTAATCTAGATGCTAGTCTTGACATCTACGCAGAACGCGATGACTCAGCGACAGTGCGACATTTATGGCAGGTGCCAGTTATTTGGCTATGGGAACAGCGTAAACTGTCGCTGAGCCTGTATGACGAGGTGGCTGGGGCTCCGCAAATTTGTTTGGGGACATTTTCTGATTATGTGTACAAGACCTAACAGTCAGTGACCTAGATCAGCCTGAAAAATGGAAGACATACGATGTTTTGAGGTGTTTTCGCATTCTTCATACCTTGTTTCTGGTTACCAGTCCTGTCGGAGTAAATCATTGCATAATATTAATAATAATAATGATAATAATAATAATAATAATAATACAAAATTAATATTGTGAAATGGGCACCATTCAGTTGGGAGAAAAAATCACGGCTTGCGGTTAAATTCAAGTTGACCGTGGTTGTTTCACACATGAATGCAGTGGATGGGCCATGCGTCATGAACACAAAAGTCCACTACACGACCCGGAGGAGACCGGGAACTGTGACCCTGAAATTTAACATGGCGTAGAGGCACAAATGCTATCCCATTAGGATCTTTGCAGTCGTGAGAAACGTACATTCCGTGGAAATTATTTAGGTTAACGATTGTTGCGTGTTTTACACTTAACGAATGCATAGTGCAATTTGTTTTCCAATAACCTCTGAGGTCCCCGAATATTTACGTGGAGGAAAAAGTGTAGCATTTGTTTTGATAATGCATTAGTGATCGATGGATCATTAAATTACAACTGTTTGCTTCCCTCGAGACTGAATGATTTTGCTACCAAAGTGCGTGGAAACATGAAGTAGGAATTCATCATTGATCCTCACCAGTCGTAGTTCTCTTCAAATATGTATTTTAATGACAGTATCTTACTGCCGGAACCATGAATTCATGACTAAAAACAATAAAATGCAATGACAGTACTTCCAGTTGTTATGGCACGCTTGAATTTCAAACGTACTTGAATTAATATCCGGACCAAACGACGTAAGGAGTGTATCGAAAAATCGATGCGCCATGTATTGGTTTTTTTATTGTGAATGATATAATATTAATAACACAGCGTTGTTGGTAGATGTAATGCGCCAACGTTTCGACTACCGTGGGTAGTCTTTCTCAAGGCAAGTTTTACAATCAAATTTGATTGTAAAACTTGCCTTGAGAAAGACTACCCACGGTAGTCGAAACGTTGGTACTTGAATTAACTTGAATTAACTACCATTCATTGCCCATGGATCTATCGGCGGAGGGAGCGGTAACAGTGATACTGCACTTTCTAACACCATGGAACAATATACGATCTCCAAACGCCGCGCTTTTTAACGAGCCAGGCAACAGGAAAATGTCATCTACGACCAAAGCGAAGTCCAAATCGCTTACCTGTCTGGGGTCACAGATATCTAATCGGTTTAACCATCACCGCTTGACGATTTTTAGGATTGACAGACAACGTAGACTTTTTGCGCCTCTACTGGAGCACGAATCCACTTTCGGAATTGTGAGCATGACTCAACCACAACAAAATTCGCGTCAACTTGTCACAGCTTGTTGAATATAGATAACTCTTGACAGAATAGTATTGCATCGTCACAATGGGACATCGCCACTACAACTACTCTCAAAAAAGCTCACATGAAAAATGCATTTTATGGTTAAAAAATCTATCTGATACGATTGTACTTGAAAGAGTCCAACTTGGTTATCGAGGTCACAGTTGCATGCAAGAGTGAACTAGCGAGAGAAAGCCTGGGTAGATTAGCAACCAAACTGTATGGGCTAGTCATCCAGTTGCCTCATTTACTCATAACTGGGGCAACATGGATATATGCTGTTGCTGACTCATAACAGCGGGAAATAATACACCGTGATGTGGTTTTTTCAAGGAGAACACTTAGCAAACCCCAAGGAGGGCACAGTAAAATCTGCATTAATGACAAGATTTTCGACAATATAAATTCACCTAACTATCAAAAATTTCCAACTCACTTCTCATGACGAGCCCTGTATTTCAAGATATTTCAGGGTATTTCAATAAGTTATTGAATTGTCCCACGGTTATTTCGAAATTTCTTAAATGTGTCCGTTAATTAGACCATATGAAACCGGCCAAAGTGATCGAGTTTGGAAAATCTGTTACACACTTGCCCAAATCTCCTAATGGTCGGTAGACTTTAACCGGTACCATTTTTAGTGTAATTCTAATCCGGCAAACAGAATTACTTTCCCACGTACGTTGTGGGTCCACACAAATTTTGTTCGTTAATGAACAATTGAAAAGGATGCGTGCTCTTTTCCTATGCCACAAGCAGTTCTTCCAGTCATATTGGTTATCAGGATGAGCAACATCAGTCGCTGAGATAACGCATCGAAATGACAACACTAATTCACGCACGCGGAACAGTGGAGCGTGCAAAAAATGTCTCAACCACGATATTTATTCACGTTGGCACCAGTCAAGCAGACGATTCTCGTGTGCCATCATTCGGACTAACTAGAAAATTACGACCTAGCCTACTCTTATTAATATATTTTTAACGAATTTGTATTAAGTCATGTGCCCTTGGAATCATGGCGAAGGACGAAGTCAATGAGCAGGAAAGGGGAAAAATATGAAGGAAGTGTAGAGTTCCCCACGCATTCTCGTTCTTCTGTTTTCCATTTTCACGATATCACCTACTCATCGAGATCCATGATTCACCTGTGAGCTTAATGCCCAAGTTGAAGTACGTGGTCGACTTACGGGAACCAGCCCCGGGCCATTGACCGAATGGTCTAATCCACTAGGACGCAGGGTGGTTTGAGGATCGCGTAACGCACTGGGAACAGAGGAGTGACTCCTTAGTTCATACACCTTTTGGATGGGGATATATATTCTGATTGTCCAGTACACCTATCCGCTGCAGATGCTGGTGAGCACACACCCATATGTTTCATACGCAGCCTGTGGTTCGCTTGGAACCAGGGTTTAGCCATGTACCTTGGATTGATTACTAGAGGTCAGTCAATCGGGCGGAGAATGCCGACCATTCGCCTTCGTCATCACAGTTTTGTTAGCAGATCGCCAACAGAAGGCGGTAAGACCTTTTCAGCAGAAGTTATTTGAGATGCAGTTCACTTGGGAGCATTTCGGGAAGCATCCACTGCGACCAGCCAACTTTGAGCCACAATCACCCACCCCCGATCAAGCTGAGGCATTTGGAGCCTCCGCATACTCGTTTCTGTTTCCTGTTGCTCTGAGAAGTTGACACTAATGCTTGTTTTTTCATCTCGAGTTCATGAACCGACTGAAGGGTATAGAGTGTTTTCAGTTTCCCAGGCAGTACTACAAGTGGCCAATAGATCTACTGATAACAGCTACCAGATGGTCAAGTGGATGAATTGCGCATCATTTCGCAGTTCAGTGGTTCAAATCTAATCATGTCCCGTATCAGAAGATACCTGTCACACTGCTCGTTCGCACGCCTGACCCACTGAAATTTTACTCGGCTTTTCCGAATTTAGCAGTTTTTCTTAGTGCAACTGTGGGGCCCAGAGGCTATGGGCTTGCTTCCCTTTCAGAACACTAGACGCAAATATGGAAAATAGTGTGACTGAAGTGAGCTGATCACACGTGAAAAATTCCATCCATCACGAATGTGATCGATCATCCTGGAATTGCAAATCTAGAAAAACTTGAGCAAACCCAGTCTACTGCTAATAGAACTTGGCTACTAACATAAACTGAATAAAAAATAGATTCAAATACTCCAGTTTGGTTACAATTTTTGAGAGCGTTTGCCTTGCACATGTTCCGGTTTTGGTTGCTGCTTCACTCACCTCCATTTTTTCACGACTGCTGTTTTCTCGCGACTAGCCAGCTCCAAATACAAACAAGACATTCACCATGAAATGATCGGATTGAAGCTTCAGCCCTTTAACGGAGATTAATAATTAAACCTATAGCGGAGAACCAATGGTAAAAGTGGCTAGTTAAGACTTACACGGTCACCCGCAGCTTAAGCCATAGGCCACCAGTCTGATATAAAGTGTGGGTCTCAAACCAGAACGAGAAGTTTTTAAACTGTGTGAGCACCATCTTTGTCACTGTTCAGCGATGAGCAGTGGGACAAGCCCCAGTGATCGCTGCCCTGTTTTAACAAAATCGTTGCTCACCGGCATAGAAAACGCAGAGTATATACGGCAGCAATGAAGTCGATATTGCTCTACGGTTCCGAAACATGACCGCTGACAGCAGAAGATATGCGAAATCTTTCGGTGTCTAAACGCCTTTGCCTTCGTTTTATTGGTAGAACAGACGGTGGCGGAATGCAGTGAGTAACTCAGAGGTTAGGCGCTAAGCACTAGGGTTTGTGGCTCAGTCTTGAGAACAGACATTGAACCGGAATAGGTTAAGGTGGTTGGGACAGGCTTCGCACATGTCCACAGAACGACTGCCTTGCCGTTTGCTGATCTTAGAGGCAGGCTAGGTCTGGAAGATCATTCGAGATGGTCAGTTGATGAGATGGGAAACGTACAAACTGTAGCCGGTGCAATTAGACTGCCGAGTTGGGGTCCACGAGATCACATGAAGCAAGGTTTAGAGATGATAGGTGATGTAGGCCAGTGCCGCAGTCACCGACGTTTTTTTCCAATACATTTATCATCCCAGTATGATGCCATCAATCCCAAGTTGAATGCATACCACTCTTTTCGCCAAGCCGAATGGAATGCCGTAAAACGGATATAGTTTTACTCCGCGTTCCAGTCCGATAAACTACATCTTGCATTTTAACTGATATGTGATGACAGGGATTCTTCAGGTGTAGTTTGATCAATAATGTCGAAAACTTCATCTGTACACGAGATTGCGTAAGCATCTAAATGCTTGAATGGACTTGTCTTTTGACTATAAATGATTGCCAATCTCCCACTGTGGCGTTCATTTCTCACCATAAATAATTATGCCCTTTAGATTGACTTCAGCTTCTCGACTGACGGATAGTGATGTTTCAATATCATTTGATTAACGTGATACTTTGCTGAGGAATTCGTCGTGTCTCGGAAGCATTTGGACTGCAGCTGTTTAAATGGCCCTTGAACGGCATTTGTAGTTCATAGAATGGTTTATCCATCTACGGACTACATATCCGAAATTCGACGCAATGAGCTGGAATCGAAACGGCGACCTCCCGCTTGCCGAGCAGATTCTCTATCTTTCAGCTACCGTGAACACGGTTCTCGAAAGCGAAGTATGTGAACACCCATTGTTGCGCGAACCATGTGGTTCGCATTCAATACCCGTGTCTGCGGTGGCTCAGGGGTGGAGAATCTGCCTGGCAAGCGGAAGGTTGCCCGTTGGATTCCGGTTCACTGCGTCTTAGTGAGTAGGTGGATTTTCCATTCTATACAATTTCTAGCTCCTGGTTCCACCTCAAAATAAATGCAGATTAACTGTAGTTCAGTTTTGGCGGCCGTTGGTCTTCAGCGAGAGAAAACGGTGGGTTTTTAACCAGGAAGCGGCATTTCAAGGCTTTCTTATAAGTTTGAGAAAGACAGATCCAAGTATGACGTAAACACTCAAACCAGACAAGTCAAAAAGATTCCGAATGAGAGAGGCCTCAACTAATGTCCCTGCTAACCTGGTGGGCCTAATGGTCATGCATTGTTGTGTCACAGATTAGAAGTACGTGTAATTGGACTCCGTTAACAGTGCTGAAGATGATGGCAATAGAGAAGGAATGGAAAGTGGCTACGACGCCGGCAGACAGAACAGGAGGGGCCAATAACGACGTAATTCACGGGGCACAGCATAGGTTTTTCGAGGCGGCAACTTAACCGGACCCGTTGAAACTGCCCTTTTTTGCCAGTCCTTGTACATAGCTACCTTCCCTAGGGAAATTGATCCGACAGTACCGACGCAAGCCCATGGCCGACAAAAAATGCCCTTTATTGTATAGATCTGTTAACGCTTCCAAAATGAGTGTGTTACTCATAGGCAGGAATCAAAGCCTGGACGGATTAATGTAGTACGATGTGGATTAATTACATCTAAGCTTTGTTTGTCTGGATGGATATGAGGAATTTTATTTTATTCTGTTAATCGTTGCCGGATCTTGCTGTACCTCAACTCAGGTATGAATAAAACACAAAGAAAGGCATCGCGATTTTCATCAGCATTCACTGCTCGAAATCACAATCAGCCGACTGAATGGGAACTCTGGAGGAACCGCTCGGCAGTCTGCTCCTCTTCTCGACTGGAGGTAGATAGCGGGCTGGAAACTTTGCTTTGTAATTCGATGTAAAATTTCTGGAGAGTTGCGATGACTGAATCTTATTCGTTGCGAACTACAGTCTTTCTCAACATTGCTGGGTCCACGTAGTTTGATGGAGAAGCAAATTTTTCAATATTCAGAAGGTCCTGAGAAGTCAATAACTGATCGAATATCTTTTTTCTGTGAAACCTATGCTGCGCAAGATCCGATGAATGCGGACTTGGGTCTAATCGATCTAGCCGTAGAATTCAATCCGTATTATGCAAGATGACTAGATTTTAATGACTAACAACACTGAGGTAAAAGAAGAAACGATGCCCAAAGTTAATCCTTAGTCAGCATGCGACAGGCCATGGCTGAAATGTAAGTAGGCAAGAATTAGAGCAGCAGTACTATTTGATGAACTTTGATTGTACTAGATTTTGTTGTTGTTGATGCGCCCAAATCGGTTACGTAAATTTCCCAAAGGCGACTTGCATTCAAGCCTGAATTAGTCATCTTTTCAGTTGTAGGAGGAATGTTGTTCACTTTTTATGCTGTTGCCCTGGTTACATGGAGAGAGCTTTGTTGAATATTAATTGTATTTAACAATTCTGCTCCGCGCGGTCTAGAATTATTTCCAAATTCCATGACAAAATGGGACAATTGATTTGAATTCTTTAAGGCATCTCTGATTCAAAATGAATTGTATCCGACGAGAACTAAGAAGTGGGCCGCAGAAAATAGCGTGTTGATGCTCACTTGGAATTTTACACAGATTTCAAAATGGAATATAGAATCAGACTTTCGGTCGATTTGTTCTTGCCGAAACACAGTTATGATGCTCGATTATTGGGAGTGTAGCAGTGGCTGGTAGCTGACTTACGCATCGTAGCCAAATCAAACGGGATTGAAAATTTAGGAAGAATAAATGTGACATTACATCTATGATTAAGATGGCAAGAGACCACTAGCTTTCACGCACATCATGCCTGAGAGCTTTTGGCAATTTATGAACCTAAGAGTAAAGTCTAGAAACAAGATGTAAGCTTTTTCCACCCTGAAAGTTTGACTAGACCATTTCCAAAGTGAGAACAAGGACTGTTTGTAGAGCTACAAATCAACTAAATTGGAGGGTGCATTAGAGTGAGTTCTGACTGATTTCCTTAATCAAACCATTGGTAAGGTAGTTTCATTGATGAACGCATTCAAACAGTGTGGGAAGATTGAAGAAAGGAGTCCGTGATAGCACGGAATGAATCTATGTTCATAAACGGGCATCAATCTACGCCTAGTATTCTACAAATATGATGGGTGGACACGTCCCCATGGCAGTAGGAGAGTTTTGAAAAAATGAAAGTTTATGAACGTGCGTGAATAATGAGGATGACATCCGTCACCGTTACAAGTTTCCTGTTGACCGCACAATTGTTGTGGATCGTCTCAACAAAAGGTTGGTGATTAGCAAAAAATTACCGGTCGTTCCGTTCTTCTACTCGTGACGAGGACCACTCGAGAGTCGTCTGTCATTCGGCTTATCTTTTTTTCTATTGTATTGCAGGCTCATTGTAAGCCCTCGAAATTTGACTGGCGCTGGTCAAGTGGATTACGTGTCAGACCCTCAAATTCCAGACTTATCGGTAACTTTCATGGCAGACGGCAACATTCTATCACTCGGCTGACTACCGTACTTGACCTGTAAAGACCCTATGTTGTGCCACGGTTTCAAGGTCATGGTTGCCAGTTCCTTCGCCCACTCCACCCCCACTCCTTTTTTTAAGCACTAGTAGATATAATGCACGTCATTTCAACTACACATTTGTAAGAAGCTTGTCGTAAAACGGCCGAGTATTCCAGAGGTTAAAAATCCAAGTGACAGTTAGTCCCTTTTCATATCCGATGATATGTAGCAGTGGAATTCAGATCCCGGATCATTATCCAAATCAATATCAATTCCATCAATGGAAGCTTTTTAAAAATATTCGTAATAAAAATCAGCCAGCTTCTTGCATGGCCCATAACAACGGCATATTCATTTGCAAAGTTAGTCCTGTCAGGTTGTGCGCAAATAGTTATTAGTAATATAACTCCTCCGGTCAAGGAGTATGGAATTCCGTAAATCCATTAGCTTTTTCCAGTCCAACTAATCATGAAAGTACTGTCGCTTTCCGAGTTTTTAGTGCAAGTGACCATTGCCAGAACCCTTCCATACACTTTTTGTGCCCATAAGGATACCAGATTACGAACGCCTCTGGGTGCATCGGTCAGCAAGAGCAACAGAAACAGAAAGTATCGAGATAATCCATTGCTTGCCATATGCGGCTGAGAGGAAAATACAGTAGTATCTACCACCAGATGGAAAATACAGTAATATCTACCACCAGATGGAAAATAACCCGATTGCACTTTCCAACAATATCATTAAGCAATTGACACTCCAGGAAAAATGTGACCTTCAAACACCCCCACAAGTATATGATTTGAATCAGTGAGCTGCAAAATAAGGGCCATGGGAAGATTGATATTGCAATTAGAGGCAGTATGTTGAGCAGTCTACCTACATAACCGGCCCTACTGGTCCTCGTTTTAATGCTTACAAGATCAAAATTTCACCTAACTTGTACTTGTGATGTCCACCTTTCTGACTAGAAGCCATTAGCAGGGAGATTTATTCACTTCAGTTTGACGGGAGTATAGCACTGACAAGTACTGGTAATCAGTGGGCCCCACTCCAACTTCCGTCAGTAATATTTTGAACATTTTGATGTGGCGTCCAGCAAATCGAGTGGGAAATTATTTTTATTTTCTTCCTATCCCAAGAAGTTTTGGGAATTCAGCATTAATATTTACTGACTACGTACCCCATTGAGTTGGATCGCATCAAAATTCACTCTCCGGTGTTTTTAAAGGGAACACCCTAGAACTAATCATGTTTTCACACGACTGACGTCATCTTGGGAGAAAACCATTCTACCCTAGGGGATGTTTTACTAAATTCTCTTGGAGTACAGGAAATTTTCGTCTTTTATGGTTTTTCTCAGAATTAACGTAATACCTCCATCAGCACAAAGATAAGTTTTCTCTTATCTATAGTGAATTCTGTTTTGATTCTTTTAAAATGATTCTGTTATTGTTGTTTGATTCAATGAACAGCCGGCACGGATTTTAGAAAGTGGTATAATCTTTTCGTGCAGTCTTCTGTTAGAAATGTTCTTTTTTGCAGGCATCTAACAGGTCACCAAGCGCTATGCACTTATCAACAAAATTAACAGGTCGTTGAGTGTACGTGGTCAGCAGCCTTCAGTGCTGAGCAGGATAATTATATTCTGCATTATTGTTCAAATAATCCATAATACATATCCACTGGCACTCGAAACATTTTAATATTCTTCCATTGCATCTAGACAAGTGTTCATGATATATTGATAATAATCTACCCCAAGACCACAGAAAATGACCTCTCCCATAGAACTTTAACAAGAAAACTATTCAGACCAATTTTGAGGGTGACTGGTTTTCTGAATTAAAAACCTGCGCTGGGCCCAGATTAATATTTTAATTTTATGCAGACGATGACCTTGGTTATTTTAGAGTGCCGAATGCGCTTAAACACAAAAGCGTAAGTTGAGCAAACTTTTTCAATCAATTCATCATCAACGAAATTTTGGCGTCAATAGATTTCACTATTTTCAGACCATCGCTCCGCTATCACGATGACAACGTAAGTGATTAAAGTAGAGTGCTTGAATGACCATGAGTAAAACTTAATTCAGTATCCCTCCTGTCCAAAATCAGCCATGTTTATTACACTCCAGTTAACCTACAAAGACCCACTCACTACATGATTACGTTTAGCCTGTAAATACATGCGCAGTGATGGGTAGAATAAAATTAGTACCTCCTTTGGAAATAAACTAGATTGAACCCGATACCCTTTCATAACGTCAACAAAATTATTATTCTCTAGTAAAATTTCACTTTTCATGGCCAGAGCAGATCGTCCTGAGAACTAAGACCACTCATATTGAACAGGTCTTTTTAGAATCCACAAACGGATGAAATTCATGATATTTTCTGATTCTTCTTGCGTTGCAACTGGCACAATAGTTATAATATTAACAAAGAAAATTTTTTAAGTCATGGCAAACGGCGATGTCCGTGCGCGAGTGTTCGCATTCGTGGGTCCAAATTGGGCTTATTCGCTTACTCAACTAACTAATAATCTACCAGATGCACATCTACATGCGACGGAAAAATTCACAAATTTGTCTTCTCGAACAACGGACACTAAAGCGAAGTGATTTTATCACCGCTATGTCATTGTGATGCCTTCCACCCTAATGTCTTAGGGAGCAACTCACTGGCACACTATCCTAATCCATACTCGAGTTCTAATCGGCTTGATTCTTACAGTCTCGCAATGACTTTTTGGGGGTATTAGGTGGTATTCCTTTGTGCTATCATTTAAACAAGTCGAATCAAGAAGTACACAAGAAAGGACTTTGAAAATCGGTGTACTGTTTCTTCAGTCTTTCTATAGGGACATGTAACCTTGAGGAAAAGGCAGCTATCAGTGAGGCTTTCCTTGCTGCTTAATGCTGAACGATGATGATGATGATGATGGTATACTGTGGTTGATGGTAACATCTACAAATATTATTAACAGTAGTAGTAATGGTAGTAGTAATAGTAGTGCCGTGGACTAGGACTTGACTTGAAGTAGTAAGTTTTCTCAGTTCAGTCTCATCCAGTTCACCAGGAATATGCATGAATAAATAGATCATCTGGGATTTGTGACGACGGTTCGTGGAAAGTTTTCTTCAATGAATGTGAACACGGGATCGGAGGAAAAGGACGGTCGATTTCTCAGTCATCGCCACTCGCTAGTTACGTGAAAACAGCGTTATCACGTTCAATTCAAACCGTCTACGTAGTACTTATATCAAAATATCCCAATTATATATTCTTGTACCGAGGTTTGACCAAGGCTAACTGTCGAATTCCCTGTCATTCTTCCATGGGTAATCATATTAATCCAATTAAGATTGCAGTGCGTAACTAATTACGTAGTTCACAAGGGGATATTTTGACGGGAGAGTATCGAGTCCGCGAGCATGATGACCGGCAATAATCGCGATATTGACCCTTCTCATCCAGATACCGTTGTCCATTTCTTAGCCTGAGAATACCACATTTATTAGGGAAATATATCTTTGTTTTACGGCCTATTCGCTGCTTAGCTGATAACTGTTGAAGGTGATAGCTGCGGAATTTCATCCTGAGTGAGGTTAGCGTCTTTGCGATGAGACTCCACAAATAACTGCCTACTAGAATGCCTTGATGTCAAAATTAGTCTACCAAATAAGGGAACACCAAACGGTGTATTCCAGTGCGGACCGAAATCCTTCGCCATTTTTAACGGTAGCCATGTTGCAATTGCCTGGCTAGACAAGGCCTTATATGTATTTGTTTCTACAATGCGCGTGGTTAAATTCTATTAATTTTCTTCCACTATTAACAGTAGTATTGAACATCAACCTATTTTGCATAGTTTTTACCCTTTTATCTTTTACTTCCTTTATTAATGAAACAACAATGTACATCGAACCCGCGATCTTTACATCCAAACGCCAGGACCTTATCCGTTTGGCCACCGCCGGCCACGGATGTTAACTCGATTATTTCCCGAAATAGTCTCTCATAGAATGCCAAAAGCACATTTCAATATCTTTTAAACCTATCGTTCTAATTAGTCAATCCATTTTGTCGAGATCTAATGGTTACACAAAGACATACTGATTAAAATCCATCTCCCAATTTTAAAGAGTAGACTGATCATGCAGTATATTGAATAGAAGTAAATTCAGGACATGACAACCCCCGCCCCACCTAACTTGTTCAACCATATGACTCTCTACTTGAATGGAATGGCTTTCTGATTAATGAAGGTTTGGGAATAGAAAGGATCACACACACACATGTGCACACAAAGTTTACCAATTTCCCAAATCCACACTGATCGATCGATGTGGCATGAATCAGGAGAAAACACGACCGATTCAGTTTTGAACATCTGCTGCCGTTTCTGCCGGAAACGAATGAAATCATGCTGGACTCAACCATCCACTCCCTGTTTCCCGAGTTGTTTTTTTTCTTTCCAATGCTCATTTTTCCTCATCTCTGTAAAATGGACGTTGCTTTCTGTCAGATATACCAGCTTACATAGCCTAACAGCCATTTGTGTGAACTGACCACTTTCGCAACATGGGAAGAACATTTCCCTTTGAAAGTGCGTTTGCACTTAGTCTGGGACATTTGTGATGGGCACATCTCACTATGATATGGTATCGGTGGTGCAACTCCATCGTTTGCTTCTGGGCTCACTGCATTGCATTCTGAATGATGGCTGCTGCAGAATATCACCTTTCTGTAGGTTTTGGTGGAAACTGATAGTGACACAGGAATTCCTCGTGGATTTCCAGAGCTAAGCCGTACAGGTGGAGATCCTTTTACTAGCCGGACTTATCATTTTTGGATTGCTATCGGCTCTGCGAACCCAAGTGGACCCGATCGCAGGCGACCCGAAATAATTTGTGGCAGTTACCTTAGAGGATTTTATCAGTATACCTTCGTGAAAAGGAAGCCGGTCCCTTGTATGTCTTGTGATCGACGCATTTCACTCCGCTAACCACGTTTTACCCTAATCGGTACACTGCTTCGATACAATAGATCGATCACATCACCATGCTTCTGTTGTTCGTTTCTCGCGCTGCTTGAGATGAACACTTTTCAACTGGAGAAGCGACTTTCGGATAGAATTGGAAATGCGGTCAAAATGCAGTCTACCTGCGAAATCTCCCAGCACTGTGAATTGTTGTTTACTTCATCCATTTTATACAATAAATGTAGAACACTTTTACGTGGATGTAACCTGGAACAGCATTATTCGGCTCCACCGATATCACGAGACAAGCTGACCACAAACGACGGTTGAAGGCAAGGTCGGAGGTGATAGCAATCCAACTTCTTCTGTTGCCGAGCCCCATGGACGGTCCGAGGGTCCAAAAGCTCTAATTCTTTACGACAGCATTGGTCCACGTTTCGATCGGTCCATCAAGATAACGACACCGACTAGGTCAAAGGGCAAGACATTGTACTTGTTCCGTTCAGTATGAATGAACCGCTCGGGGTATGGCCAAAACACTGCAACCGTCGAAGATGCAGGCGCACGTGGTTACGCTGCCAACAGCACGGGGACCGTATGCGTACTGTTGGACTGGATCTCAATCAACAGTCGTTTTTGTTCGGTTTTGCTAGACGGCTTTTTATGACACCCTGAGCAAATAAGTATATCTAAAACGAGGCCCCCTATGGCCACCAACGTCCACTACATGAGAACCTTGATCATGAAACTTCGAGTGGTAGGGAACCAAAATGCTTTCAACAGATCAGGTATGGTAACAAGCCAGATGCCAGGAAGTTTCTGACCATCACCATTCGGTTACACTTATCTGCATAACTCAATTCGATCGCTGCAGCAAGAAGGTTCGACTTCAAGCCAGGGTAGTCCATTCATCGCATTTTACGCTCGGAAGATGCAAAACGCACCCAAACATGCCTATACCAACTTTCAGAAGATCGGGGAAAGCTTGCAACTACCCCCGGGGGTAGTTGGACCTAGTGGATATGGGACATGCCCCTTCCATTACAGTCAACCTTCAAGCACGTCATAAAATAAATTTGCATCTCGTTGGATCGCGTATCGGATGAAGTGCAATCGGGCATGCAGAGGGCTCGATTAGTCTTTACCACCGAGACTGGCCGGCGGTGGCCGAGCGGATAAGGGCGTGGCGTTTGGATGTAAAGATCGCGGGTTCGAATCCTCCCATCGCCGGTCAACTTTCCTACTTGGCAGCCGTCTGTTGGCCGCGGTCCCCTTCCTGAAAAATGATGTACATTGTTATTTCATTAATAAAGGAAGTAAAAGATAATAGATAATATCTGAAACATAACATCCATTTAGCCCTCGTAGATCGGGTTTTAACTGCATCAGCTTGATGAGTCCTACCATACCAGAAACAAGATCTTTGAAGATGGAAGATATGCAACTAATTTCGGCATTTCATTATTGTTTGAGCATGTTTGTGTTGTTCTTCAAGCGATATGTTGACTGGAAGATGGATGAAGATCATCACTTCCTAACCTGGACGAGTAGGTAATAGATTAGTGGGTTGGGTACCACGAGATCTCCCTTTCCTGTCTATGGCTGAATAAGGCCGAATTCCACATTCACTAGCGTTCTTACATTCCAACAATTTTCGCTTCTCTATAGGTCTTCTTATCATCTTTTGACATTTTTTTCCTTTTGCCATTCGATGCCGCTAAGTAGCAACCAGAAATAAAGTGTGTCAATGCAGCAATAGTAACAAAGTAAACTGGAGGTGAACAATGGGCTTATCATCACCAGAACACCGTCTCCTCATTTCTTCTTTACTTGTCGGTTGGCCTAAAAGCTTTGTAGGTTCCACAACAGTTATTGCAAACGATAAAGAAAATAGGTGAGTGGCGGAAGCTTAGGTACTAGCTGTCTGTCTTTACTTCCTTGTTTCGATCGTTCGTGAGCATAATTCGGTTTCTTGCTTTTGCTACACTAGTGGCGTAAGCCGCATTCCCATTCAAGACTTGAGTCATTCCCTGTATTCATCATAATTGAGCTGACTCACTTTTTAGTCAATTACTGAGGTGGTATTTGCGGTTCGAACAATCTATCAGTTGTGGAATCCTCTTCGTGGTGAATTACACGGCTGAACTGTAAACGTATTGCGGAAACGAGATCGCCAGGTAGGTTAAGCGTTTACCCCTCGAAAATTGTCAGGTTCCAGAATCTCGAATCCGCCAACTGATCTGTAGTGGACGAGGAAGTTTTGTCGTCAGACTTGTTATCACACCTGACTTATTAGGACTACATGTGGTTCTACGTCCCTGCAAGTCCTAGGGTTGTTAAAACTGAGAGCTGGCACAGGAAATCGTGCCCGCTTTGGAAATCGATTTATCAAACATCTGCCACGTACAATCTAAATGTATGCCTAGGTACAGAACAGGGATAGCGTCACAGGTTAACTGACGGCCAACCAAAACAGTACTGATCGGTATCGCTTTTTCCCAAAGTGGTCAATGAAACTGGAGGGTAACAAACAAACAACCAACATGAATACACTTTTTGTTGTATATCTACGCAAGTGTCTCTGTATAACCTTCCCACGAAGAGAGTAGCTACTTCTGAATCAGTTCTCCTGTCCGTCTCGATTTTCTGATCTCCAAAGCCAATTCGGTCTCGGTTTCCGAGCCTTCATTCCATTGTTGTGGACATGAAGAGATATCAAACCGCAGGTTCTGATAACTGAAGTGAAGAATGGTTTCGGTTGCGTATTGTCAGCGTTAGGCTAACATATCTGACGACATACATGACATCCTCATTTTGCTTCCTGAAAACACTAGGAACCCTGTGACCGTCATTAAACACAGGCACATAGAAGAGGACACCTGCTTTGAAGACCGCTTACTTGAATATATCTCATTCTGGGGATGCTGAAACCATGCTGCGTTTATTACTTTCACAAATCCACATTTAATTCATTCGAAATAGTACTCACTCATCCCATGTCTATATTCTAATGCAATCCGATTTTATTCCGTCAACTGTTTCTTTTGGTTGTTTCTTTGAATCTTGCCTTGGCAGTTCCTCTTGCTCTTATATTTTCCCGCCCACCTCGTATCCAGGTACCTGGGTGACCTTGCCAGTTTTCTTTCATCAGTCGTCGTTATTCTGTCTCTTCATCTTCCATTATTCTTTGTTTTGTCCAATAGTCGAACAGTTCCTCACCTTTTTTCTCATCGGCCTACAATAGTTCACTCTTTAAAAACATACTCACTTAAGTGGCTCACCTGTGGATGTCGCCCCACAACCCCGATGCTATTTTTTTGATTGTAAGGTACTATATTTCGATTTTTTCTGCAGTAAAGCAACTTAGCAGCGGTGAACCGATCGACCAGTTCACATTTTTGGACGATGTTCCGGTGATCCGAAAAGTCTAATACATCCATCGGTTACCCACAGAGATCCCTGGTTTCACCGTGGGCATAGCACTACTTGGTTGCCCAAACCGAGGTGGGTAAGTGACAGGTTTTGAATAGCCAAAGCAGTAGGTCAATCTTAGGAACTCGCAAGCCGCTGCGGCCGAAGATTGTTAATTCACTCCGTGCGCACTTCGGATGAGGCCGGATAACTTGAGTACCCGGTACGCATTTCTAAGACAAATATCAGTAAACATGGTTCTGTATACTTCGTACTCCACCACTGGATGGTTTATAATCAGAGTTTAGCCATCTCCCCTGGAATAATTATTAAAGACCACTAAACTCGGCGTGGTGTACCGACCATTCACCTTTGTTGTCGCAATTTGGTGAACTCAGCCTTGCCGCGAGAAAACGACGCATCTTACATCTAGATGGTCACCAGGGTTTCCCATGGGCTGATACAGGTGACCGCAAACTTTTTCCTTGGATGAATTTCTCCTGCAGCCGCTGGACCAAGTAGATTTAATCTATTCATTTAGGTGAATCCACATTCTTGTTTCAATACGCGTTAAGTGAATAACAGTAAAAGGCAAGAAGGTGGATTTCACAAGCGAGTTTTGAACGCATTCGTATACGAGCTGATCAATAAAGCCTGCTTTTGGGAGAAAGTTGTATATGGTTAGGATTATTTTCCTCAGTTCAACACCCACTGGAATAATGGGGGAATGAGGAGGTAATCATCACCATCAGCAGCACCATCATCATCATCAGCACCACCACCATCACCATCAATTATCATCAATTATCACCAATCATCATCAGTCAACATCAATCATCACCAATCACCATCAATCATCACCAATTATCATCATTTATCATCAATCACCATCAATCATCGCCAGTCATCATCATCATCAGTCATCACCATCATGGATGGAGAGATATGGATACAGAAATGCGGAATCTAATAGCGGAAATTCGGTAAGAATGGATGGCTGTTTGAGTACAGAACGTATGGGAAAACGTGTCAAAGGGCAGAAATTCGTAGGGAAACGCCTAAGAATGAAAAAGCGTAGCAAACGAACAGCTGCTCAGTCGCTCGACGGTAGGCTACTAACTGCAGATCGGGCGTTGACGAAGTGTCTTCAATCAGTCGGGTGAACTTTCGCTCAACTTAGTCAAGAACAGGAAGAGGAGTAGATGAGGCACGACCACACCTGGCCTCAGCACTCAAGTACTAGGCAAATTCGCGTTCTGTCCAGCAGAACCTGGGCGGTAGAGTGAAGAAATGTTGTATCACAAATACTGCGCGGATTAAACCGTCTAGATTCATCGAGTAATATATAGTAGGTTGACAGTTGCCAACCTCCACATTGATTTTGGATCATTTCCCCTCAAAAGTACTTAAGAGTTTCCGCACCACCCATAAAAGATCCCTGTAAAACTCAAATTACTTTAGGTAAGGATGTTGTATGATCATCATCGTTCAGCGTTAAACAGCAAGGCAATCCTCACTGACCGTTGCCTTTCCCCAGAGTTACACGTTTATATAAAAAGAGTGAATATTCAATGGGAATAAGGAGTGGACCTAAACAGGCAGGAAAAGATAAAACGCTGCTGCAGCCAACACACGAAACAGTCTAACTGTACCGAACCGAGCAACCGATCGCGACAGTCTATCTATTGCCCGTTGTGCATGGTCCGCAGACTCGAACAGGCACACGACGTCGTCTGCGTAATCTAGATCGCATAGCTTTCCTCCATTTCCCAACTCGACTCCTACATCCCGAAGACCTCCTAAAGCACCTTCCATCACCTCGTCCATGACGAAGTTGATCAAGAATGGATGGATGGGACACCCTTGTCGAAAGCCATTAGTCGTTTCGAATGAACTCGATAGTTCACCGTATACTCTAACGCGACCATAGGTGTGCGAGTACAATGCTCGCAACAGGTTCACGAGCTTCGTTGGCATACCTTTCCGGTGGAGAGCGCTAAGTAGTGCTCGTCGATCCACGGAGTCGAAAGTATCTTTCAGGTCGAGAAAGACTACGATCGTAGAGCGATGGGGTGTTTGTGGCGCCTTTCGAGTATCTGTCGGAGAGTGAATATTTGGTCCATGCAACCTCGACCTGGACGAAATCCGGATTGCTGTTGGCGGGTCTTACTCTCGCGAATCGGTGTCAAACAATGCATTATTGTCGAAGCTAACGCCTTAGTAACTATCGGAATTAAACCAATCCCACGATGATTACCACAGTCACTCCGTGTGCCATTCTTGAAAATGGGTACAATCAGTGACTCGCCCCACGATAACGGAATACGCTCCTCGTTCCAAATATCATGAAGCAAGGTGGTGAGTGATTTCACCAGCACTTCTCCACCCAATTTGAGAAGAACTGGGGGAAGGTCGTCGAGACGGGCAGATTTTCCCCTCTTCAGAAGCCGAATATTCGACTCCACTTCCACTTCCGTTGGGAGATCAAGTGACACCTCCCGAGGATTCACAGCTTCAAACGTCAGACCAAATAAGTTATCGTGTGGCCAGTTAAACTGATCTTTGAAATGCTCTGCCCAACGGTCCAGTCTTTCCTGTCTACCATGAATGAGCTCTCCAGTCCTATCGCACACGACTTCACTAACCGAAGTTTGCCGCCCACCGCTGTCGCGCATAAGCTTAAACAGCCTTTGACTGTTACCTGAAGCGGACGCCACTTCCATCTCTTCGGCTACCTTAACCCACCAGTTTTCACGGTCATTCCTAAGGCTTATGGTCAACTGACGATGCAACTGCCGACGCATCTTATTCATTTCCTTGCAGTTAGACAGCTTGCGGTTTTGCTCCATTAGACTTAGCGACGCTTGCGAGATCCAGTGTTTTTGATGAATGCTAGATCTGGGACCGCAGGCGAAATTTGCTGCCAAATGCATCGCCTGCTTAATTTGATCCCACCGCTCGTCTACATTGCTGCTCGTCGAAGTTCTTAGTCCCCAGGATAGTTTCTGTTCGTAGCTGTTGCGAACAGCCGAATCAGACAAACGTTCGACAGCCAATCGGGTTTGTGTCCTGCGTCGATGGCCATTCAGCTGCAGCAAAAATCGCATGAAAACTAACGCGTGGTCCGATTCGACGTACGTGGTTCAGTATGATCTACAGTTCTGGACAGAACCGCACCAACGGTAGCTAACTGCGATATGGTCAATCTGACTCAAAGTACCTGTCGAGCTAGAGCGCCATGTCGCAGTGCGACGCGAACTGTGTCGGAAATTCGTACTAGATAGGAATAAATGATTATCTGCGCAGAATTGGAGAAGTCTTTCTCCGTTGTCCGTTCGCTGTGCAGGCAAGGCGCATCGCCCGCCTAAACAGGACTCCGATGCACTCGGTTTTCCAACTTGTGCATTGAAGTCACCTGCTACCACTACAATTTCAGAGCGTTTGCTGTTTCGAACAAGAGTGACGAGGTTATCGTAAAATTCGTCTTTCTCCATATCAGTGCTGCAGTCGGTTGGAGCGTATGCCGAGATAACAAATAAACTACGTTTAACACTACTATCCTTTCGGACGCCGACTGATCCATGCAGTCTCATGGCACACAAGCGACTGTTGACTGGGATCCAATCTAAAAGGGCTGCTTCAGCCTTCTCACTCAAGACTATTCCTACACCACGTTGACCCACAGCTTGAGCTGCTTCGTCTCCTGAAGTGCGAAGACAAAATCTTGACGAGGCGTTTGGCGCAGTTAGTTAAATTACTCTACTCGAATCCTGAATTCGTGTTTCACTCACGCAGCAGACAGACATCAATCGAAAGTGAGTCCACTGTCAGAGCCAAACACGCCTGTTGGCCAGCCTGCATTAAAGTGCGCACATTGAAGGAACCCAGATGCAGAGGCTGACGAGGCTTGAGAAAATGTGAGCTAACAGACTGAAAACCACCTACTACACTACTTGACAATAAACCGTTGGGAGTATCGGGCGTGTTATCAATGGAGATATTACGGGTAGGCAGAAGGGGCAAACTGATTGGGTTGGAGATAGAAGAGACAGGTTGAATAAGGGAGAGGTATGATAAAAAAAATTAGTCGGGAGATGTGCGAACCAATTGGTCTTTTACAGGTGCCTGCTGTCTTTACGAGTATGTGGCATCTCAGTGTTCAGATGCTTCGTTCTGACCGTTTTCTACACAGCCATCAATGTCACAGAGGGTCAATTTTCGAATTGAAATTTCGGAAATGACTCATTGTTTGTCTTATATTCACCATTGTGGAGCTATCCAATTCGCGATGCCAGCGATTTTCAGCCGTTTGTATTAATAGCTTTGAACTTCTTAATTTCCTGACCGCATTTCCTCCCACAAATCCCTCTCTCCACACCATTCTTCGGTTCCTTCCGTCTACAAATAAGTGTCCTTGTGTGCTGCCCTTTGGGGAAACCAGGTGTCTTGTGCCCTGTACCACGTTTGAGGCTAGAAGAAATTTGTAGTGACGCATGTTCTATCTATCTCATTGACTTCTTGAAACCTGTGTGTGTGTTTGTTTAAGCTGTCTACGTTCCGTCATTTACCTTATTATCCTTGTTTTTCAGTCCCTTTCTAGCTTTTCTCCTTGACCTTCTATTTGGCCCTTTGTTTGCAGGTTGCCTCACACTGACTGCATGCATTCTCTATCCTGTCGGGTGGACAAACAGTGAAGTGAAGCAAGCCTGTGGAGAAGAGGCGTACGGTTTCCACTTGGGTAAGTGTCAGTTGGCTGAGTGCAACGAATAAGAAGCATTTGCCCCAGCCTGTTCGCGTTGCCAGTTGACTTATCACCAAAACCGTGCGAATGTATCAGTGTGGTGCATATCTTTCTACAGCTACGTTTACCGGTCGTATAAATTTGTTCGTTGCTGATTTCGCCGCTAGAAGATCGGACGAAATTATTCAATTATTCAACCACCCGTTCGTTCGTCTAGCCAGCTGCTGGATTGAAAAGTGAATAACCCACCTGTTGATGAAGTCAGTTCGTTAAAACTGTCGGCCTACACGATTTTTCGTGACTTCGCACGCGCGCCATCCAAAAAAGCCCCGTATGCAGACGGACGAGCGTGAACGTGTGCACCCGCAGGAACTCGGGTTTGTATGCGTGTACAGTGCGGTCCATTGTTCAGTGAACTCTGGTATCGCTCATCCTGAAGTTACGTTCCTACTCATCCTCTGTTGCTGTACCGTTCCAGATCGATAAACAATAGGAAAATGCGTGTGTGTGTGCACTTGTGTATGAGCAGGGTTAAAGCATCCCCGTGATCGTTGAGGTTGGGCCAATAATTTGTTTTGCTCGCTCGTCCGACTGGCAATGGTAAGACCTACGGTTGCTATTCTTAGAAGGCAAACATTTGTATCACTGTACTGTCATTCATAGGTAGATTTAGTCAATGGCTGACCATTCAGAAGAACGAAATGCCTGTTCTCAATCTGTTGTTTAATTGCCTAGAGAGGAATCGCAGATACACACAAATACATGTACGCTAACGCACAGACATGCATACAAACATACGATTTTGAAATTAATATACGCTTAAATAATAAAGATCGACAAAGGAAGGCAGTTGGTTGCAAAAGTTTAAACTAATGAGGAATATCTTTCAGAACCAGTAATGATTACAAGGGTTGCTAATTATTTTCTCAGGTCCATGCAGGACAGACTTGTCAACCAGTAAGTATCAATTGTTTTTTTCCAGTCACAACTATCCACTGACGAATCTTCATCATTTTAGTATTTCTGTCGATCGCATGCAGAATCGTGCAATGTTCCTACACACACGACAAAGGTGTTTGTGTATGTTTACTGCACCTTAACCCGATGGGCAGTTTTCATCCTGCAGGTGTGCGTACATCCGGCATTTCTTGACAAACTGGAAATCCTCTTCTGTGGCAAAAATCATGTTTCGGAATAAGTCATCCTTTCCTTGTGCTTCCTTTATTAATGGAATAACAATGTACATCGTTTTCCAGGAAAGCAGCCGCGCCCAACAGACGGCTACCAAATTAGGAAATTGGCTAGAAGTGGGGGGAATTCGAATCAGTGACCTTCACATCCAAACGCCATTCATTGAATAGGGAACTATTGCATCGCATTGTACAGTAGCGAGCAGTTTTTCGAGAACTAGTTGATTTATCTCGGTTTCAGACGGCCAAAGTAACTGTGCCAGTTTCTGATTCACGAGAGTAAAATGAATGGGCGAATTTCAGTGGTTTGAGGGAATCCAAGGACTTAATGAGCAATCATCTTGATCAAACAAAAACAACTGTGGAGGAGCTTTCACAAAAGCTTAGCCTTTAGATTGTCAAAATCGACAAGCGACAAGAAAACTGAGTTGCTCTCGTTTCATGTGATGTGTACACTTGAATAAGCTTTTGCTGATAACTTTCTTTTTTAGTGCGGAGTACTTGAACGATTGACACAAGTTCATTTTTGCCCGGGAAGCTACACTTAAACTGCTTACAACTGGGATTTGTGTGGCATCTGGGAAGGAAGTCAATGGTTTTGAATGTCACCTGGAAACAAATAAGGAAGCATCGGTCGTTTCTTATCGGCTTCTCGATGATTGTTACTTTCGCATTGCTCGTCAGCAGCAATTTAATTTTTTTTTGCTGCCTATTTTTAATGTGGACATAAATTGCCCAATTGCAAACACCGCGTTCTGTTTTCCTGCCATAATGCAAGTTAATTTGGAAGATGTCTCTCAGCTAAGTCATCCTTCGCCCTAGTTATCGGTTATCAGGAAAACTGAAGGTTGGTCACCCACCTGTTCTCGTCAAGTAAGTATTGCGATAAATTGCCTAGCTGAAATTATGATATTTACAAAGCCCTTTGTGCATTCTTGTGCCATGCATACCAACGAGGTGTGTTTTAATCGGGACAGCAACAAAGCGATAGAGAATTGCAGCCAAGGGCATCTGTTTAGATCATCAAGGAGCAGGTATTTGTACGATTCCGTCGACCAGGTCTCAATTAATTACTCCTTGGCCATTCTGGGACTGACAAATGTCTTTAAGGTGATGTAAGAATGGGCGCCGTCACGAGGACCAGTTGACGTCTGCTAAAGCTTACGTTTAGGCGAGTTTAGTACCAAACCAGCTACCTGGAGCAGTCCGGCTGCTTGTGTCTTACCAGTAATCATTCACATGGTCTGTATAAATGCATTATTCACAGAGGGAGAGCGAAGCATGACTGACCGTGTGTGCTTGCATCACAAGTATGTCCAATCCGGACACGACAAAAAGTCCACCTCGGTTTGTGAGCTGCACTGTGGAGAATTTCATGACAACACGAACAACAGGGAGCTATAACAATGGGAAAATCTCTTTTCTCACAGTTAGAATAATAGTTACAAACCAGTGGATGCACGCATATGTAGTTTGACTAGGTATACTATATCTACCATTTTGGATGGTTACCAGTTTGATACCTGCTAATGTTGTCAAATTTTAGATCCAAACATTCGATTTCTCAGTTTTATTGACACGCTAACTGACTACAGAAGTGCCGTTCATCTTGAACTCTAAGGATGACTGAGTTACCTAGCATCCGACCATCGGTATCTATAGTTTGAATCCAAAGACGTCAGTCGTTCAGCTTCCTTGTCTATGAGCCTATGTTGAGAAAGCTCTACGTACTGCCCTCTCATGGCGATGTTTCCATAAAATTGCGAGGAAGAAGTCGAATGCCTGGCTCTCTCCACCGGGTTGACTGATCTCTGGTCTTCCATCCAGCGCAGATGCCTAAACTCTGACTCTAAATCAGCCATAAACGGAGCACCAGGCATATGGCTGTATGCCCACTGGCGTCTCTGGGGCAGGAGTTTACTGGACCCCCAGGATGCATGAACTCATTCTTCTAGGGGAATATGAACTGAACAGTCAGTCACCAGTCTCCAGTGGATTGTGAGACTCAGGCAGTCCTACTGCCTTGTGAGTAAGATTCTTGGTTAAAGGATATCCTAATTTATTTCGGTTTGGGAAACCGGGAATATCCAGGCTACAGAAGAATTTCGGATCTCGAGGTGAGAACTAGCGTGTGCGGTAAACTCTATAAGTCATTTCTTTCTTTTCCCCTTTTTTCGTTCCTTAATTTTGGACCTCTCCACTATCCCAATGACGTCATATATATATATATATATATATATATATATATATATATATATATATATATATATATATATATAACTTATGAATTTCCTCTGTCATGCTCAGTAAACATTTCAATAATATTTTCGTGATACCATTTTTTTTCTCCCTGAGACCGTAAACACAGGCTTTACTCAGCGTTCTTCTACCAACCGCCAGCAGGTTCGCTCAATTTTTGAATAACTAATCATTCACTAATGCCCACTTACTTGTGTTTCCAGCTTGAAAAAATCTGTACATTCAGTAACATTAACAAAAACTCGAAGTGATCCTCCTCCATTTCTGTGCTCCAGACACCAAAATTAATGCAGAAAAAGTGTGGGAAAAAATTTTTTGTGACCTACCTTGTCATTCGCAGTAAGCCAGTGACTGCTTGAGGCACATTCTGAAACCTGGATCATCTCACCAGGCTTACGACAACGGTATTCGTCCCATTCCATCAGCTGTTATTTACACCACGGGCGAGTGTGGTGAATCGGGAATGCCCCATCATCGGCGAGGCTCACTACACGGGAGGGGAGGGGAGGGAATCGACACTCAAGACCGGGAAACGTAGATTGGCGAATGACCACATTAGGTCTCGATAAGTCATGCACAGTAAAGAGGCGCTCTACGGCAAATTACCACCTACCACTAGCGTGTTGGCGCATATGCGACTCGAATTCGTGACCTTTTTATGTTGACAAACGACTGATTTACTATAGGCCATCCCATTCGACCGACGACATGAATGCGGTGGTAGTCTGTCATTCGCTGGTCGTGGTGAGAAGTGTCCGCTTGGGGTAGATAACTAAAATTTCTACGTCCTCATGAACAACATCAAAATAATGGTCTTAGGAGATTCACTCTGGTCCCATAGTCAACAGTCGCTTTTCAATATTTTTCATTAACTTCAGTTCAGAAAAGACCAGCAGGACAATATGAGAAGTACACTGGCAAAAGAGTCGGTTCACTTCATGTATGAAACAAAAAATGACTTTGTTTTCGAAGTAATTCCTTGGCACAAGTCATGTGCTTCAAGCACAACTTTCATATTCACCAGTGGTTCATTGCAACTTTTTCGCCACCTCACAACTACTAATAACTTTGGGATATATAGAAAGATGTTATCACAGACAGACAGAGTGAAAGAGGGAAAAGGACTGCTATGGTCAAATGCATTAAGCGTCTGTCACCGAAAGAGTCAAAGATTCGAATTCCAGATCACCCAATCAATTTCGTGGTAGTTGGCAACTCACTGTCGTCCGTCTGGTTACCATGACTGGCCTGTTCGAGCCTTATGTGGTTCTGAGCCACTCTAAGCTCTAGGATCTTGGTTGCCGGTCTCCTCCGTGGGTGGAGGAAGCTATGAAACTTGTCTCTTCCACTACACTCATGCTTCAAACGTATCATAAACAATATCGTCGAAAACTGTAACTAGCCAGCTTTTTGGCTGTCCTGCTCGTCCTCACGTCCAGCATGTGCATGGCGGTAGTGCCAGGAAAATCCTAAGGAAAGCTTGGTCAGATGTACAGAGAGCGTGTCTAGACCACTGCAGCCGGCGAAGTTGTGCGAGCATTGAAAGGCGGGCACTCTGGCACCGATCTCTGATTGTCCCGTTGAAGATTCTGTCAGATCAGCTTATTTTTAAGATAGACCTCAGGCACCACTGATGAAAAAACTCTAATCGCCTCAGGTCTTTGAAACTTAGTGACTGGACTTCACAATCACATACTAAAATTGTTCGGACTGGTGCATTGAAAATAGTGAGTTCGGCATTGGGACTGATCTTGTTCCATTGCCACTGTTGCACCATATTAGGAACGTCTGTCAGACCTCGTCATTACGCATTTGGACATCATTCTAGCTTTTCACCTAGGTGGGTTGATGGCCCCGAGACTTCTGAAAACTGGGACAACTTCTCTGTTGACTAACCTTTTAATTGTATTGCTCCAGTTGAGTGACTACTAAGTGCACCGAATATGTGATTTCAAGATCAATTTCCGATGCGTGTTCGTTTACTCGTCCAAGGGTCGCATGAAAAGTAATCGGGTCCTCCCTGAGCACTGCCAACTCATCCACAAATTCGGGATCGGTAACAAAATAGTCTGTAGCGAATCAAACACCGTGATGATCATTTATTTCACGTTGCATAACCCAATAGACAGCAAAGTTGAGTGGCACTGGAGATAATCGACAATCTTGTCGTACTCCAAACTTCAGTTAAAATGGACTAGATCCTTTTTGCTCCAGACGAACCAGTTTGGATAGAACGCCCAACCCATTGTGATCTATTGAATCGAACGCAACCCAAAAGTTGACGAGGCATGCCGCGGTAAAGCGATTACGGATTATCATCCATTAAACTGACATGTCCAGCGGCAAGTACGATTGTCTCGTAGTGGACATGCACCGTTTCTCATATTCAGTAAACACTATGAAATAGATGTACACTGCTTCCAAGGTTTTATAATGGTGAATTTGGCGTTCATGCTACATGACGAATAATGTTGTATTTATGATTCTGGTCTCTTTCTACTCTTCTTGTCAAATTGATCCTAAATGCCTAAAATTAGAAACAGTATCAATAAGCTGACTATCGGCTATAATGGAACAGTTGCATTCATTCCTCTTTTCAGTCTACCACTGATAGCCCAACTGATTATCGATTGCTGGATGAGCTGAGCTCACCTCACACTTAGTCTTGATCATTTCGAATGGTCACGTCGCTACATGAGACAACCAGTTCGGTCAACATACGTGACTTTTGGTCTTCTGATTTGGCTCTTTACCCTCGTCCCTTTCTCTCAGATGATCAGAAGACGAGGTAGTGCAACATACAACACCCCGGAATAATACATCAACCTCAATTCCCCTGATCGAAGCTGATAGGATGTGTTTGTTATTCAACTGCGCATAGTTTTGAACTAGTAATCCATCTCAGAAAAATTAGTACTATCGCCGGACTATAGAAACTGCTGGATTTGCTCGTGTATTTTTATCCATTCGACAATATTTTTATTTTTTGTGCATCCTACTCCCTATTGTTGCGCAACAGGTCGATGTCATATTGGCTGGGCCTTCGTACTGACATGTTCAGGTGGCCTGCTCAGTGTGTTTGCATCCACTTTACCGGTTATCTTCCCGAAGCACATCAAACAAAATCCGACCAGCGGTTTTCGATCCCTCACGGATAGTGGAATGCACACTAACGAATCTATCGACCGCGGGAGTAAACTAACGGGTCCCACAGTCACCTGTCCATGTGGTTGTGGCCCGTCAAGTTCCACGGAATCATTATCACGTATTGGATCCACTCCGGCTGGAAGTGTTGCTGCTTTTGTTCAGCGTAGTGCGCCGTCTCCCACGCATTTGGTAGACATGTCACAACGCAACAGCCGACTACTGCTTCGTCCTGGATCGATGTTAGTGCTGCAACAACAACAACAACAACAACAACTGCAACAGCAACAGGAGCATCAACAACAACAACAGAAGGGTAGCGTGCTTTACTTGCCTGTTAGTTCCACAGCTGTTTGTTTAGGAGATAGACAAAGCCCATGTGGTTCTTCTTCGTCTCCGGCCGCAGGCTCATCAGTTCATGAAACACCATGCTCCGGAAAGTTACTAATTGACCAGACAGTCTTCCATAGTTCTTGTCAAAATTTGGCCCCAGTATCACGCCAGCTGTTACGTCCGGGATACACAAATCATCCGCTCTTAGCCTCCTATGCCCCTCAACGCTATAGCACAGGAGCATTGCTCGGTCAGTTTTATCCGATTCCCGCCTATCAGCGTATTGCTCCGTCACTGAATACGGATCCTCTGATATACGTGACTGAAGAAGACGAGTGTGATCATGATCACATGGCTCTGAATGGCCCTTTGCCAGATGTGGCACATGTAGTCGAGGTGAGTAGCTTTCCCGTTCTGGTTGTTCTATCTCTCCCATTCATGCTTTGGAACAGCTACTTATTGTTCTTTAATTCTGAAGATAGTGAGTGCTTCTAAGAAACTGAAGGATCTCATCCTTTTCACTGATTCTTTCCATCAAAACGGAATATGTCGGTAGGTAAATCACGAATATGGATTTATCCCTTGTACTTCATAAACTTCGAAAGTTCTCCGAAACATGGTATACTGGAATCCTTTAGAGCTGTTGTCCTCCTCAATTCTATTTTTTCTTAGACAAATTCCATGTAAAACCGGAACATTCTGTTAGAAGTAGCCCTAATCAATAGTCAGCCAATGTGGGTTCATGGCATCAAACACGGAACAAACGTCCAACAGCCGACATTTACTCGGATCCTAAAGTGGTTTTGAATTAAGTGCTTACCACTTTCATCCAGGTGTTGCTGCTGACGGTTAAAATAATTTCATTTGATAATCGCATGGACGGAACTGCGACCACTAGCTACTCCCTGGAATCCATCTTTTTACCTTTCGTCACGGGTTATTCCACTGATCCTCCACTAGGTAGCGTCTGTGACCCTTTTTCTAAATACCCAAATTTTCTTTGAACCGGTAAGGTTGGCTTTAGCGAGATGATGCACATCTGAAGTGACCTTACGTGCGAGCCACGTGATGCAGTCAGGCACAGCTTCACGCTGGCTTGCGTAGACAAGCCCCCAATGAGAAACAAAGACAAGTGGTCTCGAAACCCCAACATTCTGCGAAGATGATTGAATGGAAGCAATCGGAATATTTCCAGCCTTGTAAATCCATGAGCTGTCAGTACAACTAGAACTTGTTTCCGTTCCGTGGTGGTCTTTTTGTTGACTTCATTCGCATAGCTTGGGTCGAAGCCAATTCTGTACTTGCCGTGAATGACCGAATTCCATATACTAATTATAAGTTTAGATGTTACAGTGCCTCATTCCAGTGTATACAGTAAATATAGAACTGCCAAAGGGTTTTCACAATCAAAATAGCCGAAGAGAGCAGCTTGAACTACTTGAAGTAAACGCATGACTAATTCCTTTATCCGATCAGAATTTGATACTGTTTTGTTGAAAACGAATCTGTCTTACCAACTATTTCAACCAGTAATGGTCTGGCGGTCAACCCCGAAAACCTCTCAATTTGAAGTTCGCGGGCTCGAGTCCTTCTACTGTCCGTCAAATTTTTCACGTGACAGCAATTAGTTGTATGTTATGATTTCATTAATAAAGGCAGCATAAAAAATAAAATACCATATTGAGGCCGAATTGCTGGGAATATTTCTGAGGGAAATTTACCATCCCAACCTAACATGCGTGAGAAAAATTGCACGAATGCTCCTGTCTGCCAAACACGCTAGTCCTACAGTTGTTCACCATTGGTTTAAAGGAATGGTTTAGTTCAAGAGAGCAATCTTCAGAATTTAGTTCCTCATCCTATAGATTCGCACAGTGGCCGCTCATGATTAGCTTGGTATTGTGAGAAGAACTGTACGAAATAAGTCGAATTGAATAGTTCTTGTTAGTCAGTCACTCAATATCATGCAAATATCTTTCGAAGTCGCCTATACTTTGAAAATTAATATATCCATTCCCCCTAATCACCCGGTAGTTAACTTTCACGAATTTCATGAATTCGATTTTCTCTCCCAGGTTTTGGACACTGAACCGGATATGAACGAGGATGCACAAACCGAATCGTCCCCACCAAACATTCGTGCTAATCCTGGACGTGATGACGACAATGACAATGACGATGATGCGGTAGCCAGCATCACATGTCCAACGGCACAGTCAGACCTGAGACACGGACCTCTGGAAATCAGCCATTCGAGCGGACAGGATGCCATGCCAGTTCGGTGGATTAGTCCGCAAACTTACAAAAATCCGATCTTGGCTACCAGTGTTCAGTCAGGTGACATGAAACAGTCAACAACCAATGATGCGGAACAGAACCAAACAGAAGAACAACTGACAACTTGTGTGTTGTGACTTATACCGGTGCTCATGTTATAAATTTGCAAAACTGCTCGAAATATTACTCCATCTTATCAGTTTGATCATTCACTTTGGCCAAACCATACTGACCATCTCATAAGCATGCTTACCGACTTGTTCTTTTTCTTTTAAATTTATATGCCACTCAGTCTCGTAACAAGATGCGCGAATCATTATTCCCCGTGGTTAGTGAGTAAACTCATTCAACTTTGGGATCAACAGCAATATTTGTCGTCATTTAAGCTATGATTTCTTTATTTTGAGAGCAGTGTGCTGTAGCCTGAGAACTAAGATGGAAATTAGCTCGTAGTTTGTTTTGAGAAATTCCATTGCGGGCTAATAACATGGGGCCTATACTCTCAAACTTCAGGATAAATATTGATAATGTTTGATGAAATTTGTCACCAAAAATGCGTCTCTAGATAAATCGGGTATCAACTTTCAATCAGATGTATGATATAAGCTTTTTTAGAATTAGTACTTTCTTAAAAGAATGAAAAACAGGTTGCTTAAGGGATGCAACTGGTCTGTTGTTGTTATGATCAATGCAAGAACCGTTCATCAATCCTAAACAAATCAAACAAGTAGCAAACCAGTTCGCTTTTATTCATCACCGTCAACAATGTTCAGAATCAAAAAACAACGCATGCCAAAATGAAGGCTGTTTTGCCCGGCTCGAGAGCAAGTCGTTGCTAAAAATACCTTATCCATCAACAAGAACAAGCTTATCATGGACTGCCGTGTGAACAATAACTCTTATGTTGCAGGGTTCTATGACCAAAACGAATAGAGATGGTGATGGATCCCGCAGAACGAACCGGTTTTCCTTTTGGATACCTTGTTGTCATTAATCTCGTTAAAGGTTTTTGGTCCATTTTAATGCAAAGCCTGTTGGCGATCAAACGTGTAGTCCATTTTCCCAATGCCAAAACTATCGCTAAGCATTCTTTTCTCGTGGTTGAGTACGTCCTTTCTGCATTTGTCAGTAATCGGTCACTCCGGGCGGTTGTGACAACACGATGTCCTCCGTTACTGTTTCTCTACACGGTAGCATTAGGTTGTTCCAGAAGGAAAAGTGTAATCGGAAAACGTAATGGTAGAGTTGGCATTTGGCTTACCTCGAGTTATCCAGGTGAGGGTCTCCGATAAAAAATGATGCAGTATGAGTACCCTACGAATCTGCTAAAAGAGGCAATTTGTGTGATTCCTGAACAAGGCTTGGAGGAAAGACAAAAGTGGTTGCTTCTCGCAAACCTTGTGGAATGTAGAAAGAAACCTTATTATGTGAAATCATTTGGCCAAGATGATGGTTAAAATAAGAATAACAAAGCACATGTGTATGTATCCAAGACTGGTTAGAGTCTTAGCATACTGAGTTGTCTACACTTTCAGTGTTGTACATTGGTTGTGGATGTTGACACAAACTGTGCTTTATCTAATTTGTTGTGGCTGGTGACTTCGCTAAGCCGGGACATTTTGGACTACGTCACCATTGTAGTGACGCAGTCCATTATTAGTAGTAAGCATCGCCATGTCGACCTTCTTACTTGCTGAGCTCCGGCTCACCAGGTCTCCTCTTTCCTACCTTGCAGCTCCGAGTATTCGCACCCACTGGAGGAGCACTGTCCCAGCATACGACGCTATCGCAGATCAAGTCTCTGTTTGTTTCACAAAGCCCTAATGGGATGCAACCATCCCTTATTTCCCACCATAATTGTCCATGTTTTCTGTCTGTGTGAACAGCTGAGAATCCAGTTGTGAACCGGTAGACAGTTTAGTTTGGAGCAAATGAACACCTGATCTTTCACCGGCTGTCCGTTTTCTGGTGAAGATAATAGATAGCTGGATAAGCCTCATATTAATTACGCCTGATGGCTGAATCCAGCCGTTTATTGATCAGTCTATTAAGGTCATCACGGCTGAAAAGAACAGTTTTTAATCAAACCTTCAACTTCCCCACATTTTGCAAATTAGGCTTAAGTGATTCTTCGATCAGTTTGATGGGTATGCTTGAGAGTTGTAGTTACTGTATCATTCGCTTTACCTAATGTATTCTATCAAGATTTCAAGTGCCTTATGGAATAGCATTCGAATTAGACCAGTCTTGTATTTCACTGGGACCAAACTTGAAATCTAAGTATCTTCTAGCCCAATTATTTTTCCGGATGACCAATCGAATAAGTATGATATGATCAAACAAACATTTATAGCCGCACCGACAACCTAATTATGGTCATAAGGGTGACAGTTTTTCATTTACTTGTTTTTGACTGTGATGCGAGTAACTAGTTGCCAAAAATCTGTACAGCACAATGTATTACATTGCAATACAATGCAATACAATACAACGTAATGCAATATAGTGCAATATAATGTAATGCAATGAAGAGGATCACAAACACAATATTAATTAGAAACGCTGAAGCAGTAACCATTCTCGATTACTTGTCGTCTACGTAAACAGTTCGAATGCTTTATCAGTTTTACCTTACTTTACTAACTGGGTAACACTATCTTCCTATTTGTCGCCACTTTTGGCGCAAGACTTCATGTTAGCCTTAGTTTTTAACTGGTTGTGTAAATAGTCACATCAACAGATGTGGCAAAATTATGTGAACCCATTTTTCCAATTTTTAGCACAAAGAATCACCCAAACAGGGACCATAATTTCATAATACACCTGGACTTTAACGTTAGAACACAAGTTACCATCAAACCACCATTATAATCGCCATGGGTCAGCGTTAAACATCATTGCAAGCTCCGCTGACCGCTGTCTTCCTGCCAGGATCGCAGGTTACTACAGGAAGATGAATGCATAAGGTGAAAAGGAAAAGGATCTACAGGACCAGAAAACGAAATGTGGCCGTCGGACAGAAAACGGCCCAACAGTACAGATACGTATTTTCAACCATCCACATTTGAAAAAGGCAACAACAGGATCGACACTGATCCCGGTTATCTATCATAGCCTTAGATACATCCAGTCAATTGGCTGACGGTTCCGTTGGACCCCAGCCACGAAGGACTGAGACAATTAGTTTAACCAAGTCCGGTGTACATTACCTCATGCCGCGTTGCCACGCGATCTGTTGATGTTTATGTAACTTCTTACACTCCCAGAAAGGAACGGAAAAAATGCACAGTACGTTAGAGTAGTGTTCGCCATAAGAAACAGATGGCTCAGATAACGAAGCCTACCACACTGGATACCTGATTCCTGACTCACGCATTGCACTTCATCCAATCCTAGCAATGCTACACGACCATCGATGTTCGAAAATGTCAAAGCGACGAATGTAATCAGCGTGCAAACTTCAAGTTTCGCAAACCATAAAGCAAAAATTAACACATTACAGCAAATCACACACGATCATTCAGATTCAGCGAACTACCAAACCGGGGCCACAAACGTTTCGGGCCAACGTAGCTCCAGCTTTGGATACATGAGCGCTCAGTTCTGATGTAGTGCTGACATCCTTCTTCACACAGCTGCCGCGGTAACTGAAGCGGCCGACAATCGTTAGTTCTTCTTCATTCATTTTCACGTTGGGAATAAACGTCGTCCAGTTTTGTAAAACCAATTCACACTTTGAAGAATGGAGCTACTGCCATCACGAGTTTTTCTAGTACACGTACCACATCTTCCGTAGGTTCGAACAGCCACACGATGTCGTCGACGTAATCCAAGTCATGCAGCTTCTCTTCATTTTCCAGTTCCACTCCTTCATCCTGAAGACCTAAATCATCCACTTATGACGAAGTTGGACAAGAATGGAGAGATTAGATACCCTTGTCGGACATCGCTAGTTGTCTCAAATGAACTAGATAGTCCACCGTATTTCTCCATGCGGCCCCAGGTATGTAAGTGCAATGCTTGCAACGGCTTCCGAAATTCTTATGGTTTACCATTCCGATGGAGAGCACTGGATATGGCTGTCCGATCAACTGAATCGAAGACACCTTTCAAGTTGAGGATAACCATGGTTGTGAGATGACAGTGTGTGTGTATGCCACATTCCGAGTAACTACCGAAGAGCAAGAATCTGGTCGATGCAGCCTCGACCTGAACAAACTCAGTCTGCTATTCGTGGATGTCACTCTCGCAAGTCAGTGACAGACGGCGCCATCAGAATCCAACTGATCCCACGCAGACCGCTACTGCGTATTTTCTTAAGAAGAAAATACAATGGATAATATCAATGACCCGCCCCGTGATAACGGAATACTCTCCTTGCTCGGATTGTCACGAGGCATGTAGGCGATGGCCATTATCAAAACAGATCCACACTGTTTGGAAAGAACTGACGGGAATTCGCCGGGATCGGCAGATTTCCCCTTTCAGCTGTCAAGTGTTTGACGCCATTTCCAATTTCTTTGGGGGATTAAGTGACGCCCCATAAATTCGTAGTTAGTGACGGCGCCGTGCATCCTAATAAGACCGAATTTGCCTTCTCAATCATGGAGACTCCTATACCGCTCTAACCCGCAGTTTGAGCTGTTTCGTTACCTGAGGGACGAAGGAAACATCTTGACGGAATATTAGGCATAGATTGTTGAAT
This sequence comes from Fasciolopsis buskii, assembly GCA_008360955.1. Classification (NCBI taxonomy): domain Eukaryota; kingdom Metazoa; phylum Platyhelminthes; class Trematoda; order Plagiorchiida; family Fasciolidae; genus Fasciolopsis; species Fasciolopsis buskii. The sequence continues at coordinate 19,792 of LUCM01001997.1, read as the reverse complement.
TGCACTACTCTAATCCTGAACTCGTGTTTCACCGACGCAGCAGATTCAGTCGAAATTCAGTACATTGTCAGAACTACGCACGCCGTTTGGTCAGACTGCATTGGAGTGTGCACCCTGGATGAACCGAGATTCAGAGGCTGTTGGATCACCGAGAAAACGTGAGCTGGCAGATTGAGAAGCGATTATTACGTTATTAGACAATGGTCTGTTGCGAGTATCGGGCCCGTTATCAGCAAGGGCATTATGGGTAGTCAGATTGGGCAAAGCGATTTGGTTGGGAACCGAAGTAAGGGAGTGCATGGAGTGAGGAACTAAAGAAAAAGTTGCACATACGGGATCCAGATCTAACTCTGGACATCTGTTTTTTTCTGGTCCTCATTCACAAGTGTCCATCTTGTTTCCACTCTCGACCCATTCCCCACTCATTTTCTTATCTCAGTTGGCATTAATAATACTCAATGGGAAGTAATGGAATCGCAACGAAAAACTGGAAACTGAAATCACCCTGTTGTCCGCATCACGTAAGTATTGCCCGCCTAGACTCCTGGAAAACAATCAGCCCAATGTTAACTAGAAGACGGACACAAACGAAGCGGAAGGTTGAAATGTTTACCTTTCGTCTAGCGTTAATTTCCAAATGATTCTTACCCAGAATCAAATTCTATTTTGCTTAATTTTTAAACTGAACCACTCACAACACTCAGAAGTTCGTTTCAAATACCAATAATCAGTTTGGATTTGTATTTCACTGATATCGTAACACGCAAAGTACCGATTACAAAATCGTTAGAACTCGACAGATCTCGAATGCAATGGCTGCAGGCAACAAAAACGAGTAGGTTCACTTCACCATTGGAACAAACTAGAAACAACAACTGCTAATACGGAAGTGGTAATTAACTATCAAATGAGATTTCGATACGCCAGATGTGACCGTGGTCAAGTGGATTATGTGTCTGTCTCCCGACAAATTTATTGGTTCAAATCCCAAATCTGTCGATCACCCTAGTGGTAGATGGGAATCCATAGTCCCCTGGCTGTTCACCACACATGATCTAACCGGTACCGAATACAGTTCTATGCCACTCCAAATCTCACTATGTCGGGTCGCGGTTCTCTCTCCTCCGTATGTGGTTGGGTCCTAGCAACCTTTTGTTGACCCTTCCACTAAAACCCCGTAAAAGCCTCGTGATGGCATGCAGTCCGTCATGGTTAGGGAATAATTATAGGTAATGGTTTTTTCAAACTGCCTAGTGTAGGTATGATCCCATTGTGTATTCTTCAGTTACCACTTAGGATATTATGTCAAGCCCCTAAGTATTATGGGCATAGTCTTCGCATGCTCGGCTGCCGTCATTGTTGCCCGATTCGAAATTGGCGACAACATTGAAATAACTGTCGGTTTGTGTGTTGCTTCAGGTGGGACAAATAGTGTAAATGACAGGCCAAGATGAACCAGTTCGCCTGTGCTTACTGTCTATTGGTTCAGAATAGATAGTTCTAATTGGATGGATTTGTGACAAAATAGGCGAGATTTCTTTGATTATTGTCGGTAAGCGATGACGAACCCGGTACTGCCTTTGCGTAGTTGCACTGTGACTGATCAAGCTCGGTCAACTCAACAATCCGTAAAAAAACTGTCCACCGGTCACCGATGATGCATTCGCTGTCACAATTCGACAGAATTAATCGAGTATAATTAACCGCTTTGAGGAGTGTCCGGTCACAATGTGAGACAAATGTCATGCTGTTCTGCAACTACAAATGAACTAATGATTGGCGTGAGTCATGAAATTTAATTCTGCTTTATGAGAGAGAGAGAGAGTGAGTGAGTGAGTGAGTGAGTGAGTGAGTGAGTGAGTGAGTGAGTGAGAGTGAGTGAGTGAAACTCCAAACCCCGGTGGTTCGCCCGATGTGGCCAATCCGGTTTGTTGGTTTGACGATGCGGAAATGGACGAAGTTACTTTTATCAAACCCGTTTGTTGTAAGGTTAAATTGGCATCATATATCAGGTTGTGCTAGTCTCAGCTTTCCAACAATGCTAACAAATAACATAAATCCTGAGTAATGGAGATAATTATTTTATCCTTCGTCATTCCAAACCCACAATAGACCAGCTGTCGAAGGAATCCAATTCTCAAATCACCTCTTCTTGATAACTTCGAATAAGGATGGAATATTTCCTTTATACCAGAACTTTTGACAATGACTTCCTGAAAGCGCCGACTTAACGTATCAGCATATCCTGACGGATTAGCGGACAGTTTTGAATTCGAAACCTCCAGAAATTGAGGCAGAAATGAGACTAAAGCCTTGTTAAGTGGAAATTAGCAACTGCTTTCAGTTACGTACCGGCTGAGCCGCAGTTGTGACACCGTACATTCGAAGTATCATAACACACTATCTTACAACAGTCACAAAAGTGACTGGTAGGAATTAGAGTCTGATTACCGAGATTCCATACCGAATGCACGAAAGTTTCACTCTGACGATTCCTATTTGGCAGGAGTTGGAGCGAACATCTTTTACTTCCTTTATTAATGTACTGACAGTTATAAATCATTTTTCAGGAAGGGGCCTCGGCCAACAGAGGACTGCCAAGTGGGGAAGTTGACCGGCGGTAGAAGGACCCGAACCCGCAACTTCGCGTTCAGGGTTCACGACCATATCTGCTGGGCCACCGCCAGCCATGTATTGGTCATGGAATTCTTCCTTCAGGTCACAGACGTTCGATCACTAGGCGAGGTGGAATCTTCCGTACACAGGCCACCTCGACTGGCTGTTATATTGCGTGCCTAAAGCATGAGTTCAGTGGAGGGGTTATGACCCATAGCCGCTAAAGCCCACTATACGAAGGGCAGGACCGGCAGCCATGGTTCTAAAACTTGAAGTGGCTTAGAACTAAATAAGTTCTCGACTGATGGCAGAATGTTTGTAGCCCAAAAGCCAACCCGTATGTTCAAGGCGCCATAGCAACTTTCAAAATGACCTAAGAACAGGGAGTAGGTTTGTTCGGAATTACGCAGATTTATTAGGATTTAGAATAACTAAACCAGAAAAATTGGTTAAGCCTTTAGGAGCTCAAATCTGTCCACTGTCATGGGAATCTCAATGTTTAATTTGTAAATGGTATAAAGTGATTCGCTGATACGTCAGTGGTCCGACTATAGGTTTGGTCTGCGTGCATTGTCTTGTCACCTTGTCTACAAAATATGTAGAGTTGGCTGTCTGGCCAAAGAAGCTTTTAAGTGACTGATCTTCCCCTTTTCTGGGCAAATCTAGGACCTAGGAAGCCGCAATTTTGTCTTATTTTCTAATCACACCCGTCAGTAAATAGCATACTACGCGCAGAATTTTTCAACAGCATGCAAAAGCTGTGTGCGGAAAGTTTATTGACCCAAATGGCGACTCACTTGAATGGCATTTTTATGTCGGTGGCTCGGATCCTAATACTGAATGGTAGCTTATGGATTTTGATGACTAGATGACCAACTCGGATTTATTGTGAAATATTTGGCGGATTCCTCGACACACACACACACACACACGAGTGCATAGTTAAAGTATTCCGACTATCGGTAATTCGTGCCGCATTTGTTCAGTGATGGCTTAATACTTCGATCATTCCATTCAATGACAAACCACTACAAATAATTCCATGTTCGGTTGGAGAGTCGACAAACAGGGATGTTAGAATCAATCGAAATTGGAATGAAACCCTAAACTTAATTTACTGTCCGCGGGAGGCCAAGTAGTGCCGATTATTTTTTGGTAAGTCAAATATAAAATCAGAGGTAGGAGGGAAACACATCGCAAACATTGTACACTAGTGCACGCAAGCATGCCTACATTGACCGTAGTTGCTTGCAAATTGATTTTCCTAACCGACGCATTCATGACGGTAGTGTTACGGCTCATTTCCGTCCACTGGTGCATGGTTTTACGCAGGCGATCTGGAACCTAACCAGATTGCGAATTTGCCCTTCTCATGCCGCTCGTCGTGGGAAAATCGCAGAACTCGAAATACTTCGGATCATACGGAGAATCCCCAAGAAATCACCAACCGCTGGCAATCCAACCAGGAAGCGAGAGGACTAATCGGATTCCGCTTATAAACGTTAATTCGTCATGCAACCTTTGTAATCCGTGATCGTAGTGGATCCGGAACTGTGTGGTAGTCAGTAAGTTTGCCGTCCCTTTTGTCCTTAACTTTACCGTATTCTGAATGCAAAACAGAGTAGTTTTCAAGGGATATGTGCAAGGATAAGACTAGTTCTATGCAGGGTTTAGCAGCCAGTGTAATGAATGCATACGGCTTTGTAATATGCTCCATCTACTTCAACCGTTCATTTTAAGACCCTACTAACGTGCCAGTATATGCAATGTGTTCAGGACATCAAGACAAGTTTAGATACAAACGGTCTATACCTGCCTGAAGAATGTTTCCCCGATTGAGGAATAGAGCTCGCTAAAAGTCGTGTCAAGGGGCATAGACTAAATGTACTAGGTTCGCTACTACATATTCACAAAAACCTGTGAAATGAATCCCAGTTTTGCTCAGGTTTGCTAAACTTATATTGTGAAACAAATGTTCACTGGAAGAATGAACTGATTCTTATTCACGAGTCTGGCGTTAAACCTAACTGTATGATGGAATTTCTTAAGTTTCCTTACACTTTTGATTTCACTACAGTCGTCACCAGCTCTGCAACCAAGTGTATTATGATAATATCATTCTAACAAATGGCGCATCCTGCAATATTAGTTCGCCCAGGGTATTCTTCTAATGATTTACCACGCACATCATCATGAATACGCAGTAAGGCAGTTGCTTCTGTTTTAGAAATGAACATGTACGTATCTCCTGCTCGACCGAACTGAGGCATACACGTGAAGCGAATGATTGTGAGTGCAGTATCACAGACTGCGAGCTACAGCTGAAAGGGAACGAGTGGCTAAACTCTGTAAGTCTACTTGCGAGGACTTCGACCTCGGCAGAGAAGTTGACCGTCTCGAGAGCTCTAATAAACTGATTGGTATGATTGGTCTGTAGTCATACTGAACTCAGTGAATTATCAGAAGCCATATTATGTGATGATGAATTCCATTCAGACTTTATGCGCCCGTCCCAGAAGGCCTAGCGACTAAGAGGTTTGACTCACAACCCATCAATCGTTTACATGCAAGTTCGGCCCAGTTGAGCATGCGCTTTTACCGGCACTCGCTAGGGATACAACAGGTGTACATCGTTCAAATGGATTCTAAATTAGGCTTGGATGTTCCGACTACCGGTTGCACCGATCAAGGCATCAATCTGGAAAGCACAGTTAACAAACATTTTAAACGCCACAAACCCATAAAGTTATCATTTATCACAATATGATTGTAATTGACATCACTATATCGTTTTACTCGAGAATTTCGGTTGTCCTACCATTTAGTTCACCCGCGCGACTTATCTCAGGCAACGAAGGTAAAAATATTCAAGTTTTTCCTAAATTCTAACTTAATGTTTGGGATGCTGGTGTTAAAATACACTAAAATCTATTAGAAAATGTATCCTTTTCATAGAAATATTGCGCACCAACCGATAAGGTCTATTGTCTTCTGTCAGACGCACAGGTTTAACTCTACTAGTTATTGGTTATATTGGAGCAAGGCAAGATGGGTTGTCTGGTTCCAATAGCTTTTTTATCTAGTCAGAAGGCTTCAGAACGGGATAAACGGAACTAAATAACGGCTCGGAAAATCACACGAAAGCCGTTTCACATCTAATTCTACGAACAATGTTCACTTGGATAACCCCCCATTGTCACCAATACCGTTGTGTATTCCGCCCTTGTCCGCATTTGGGTAGTATGGTGTTACCGCTCACGACTTACATCTAACTAGATGCATGTTACTGCTCTGTGTAATTTTTTTCATTCTTAATGCTTTTATCCTTATTATTAATCAAATGACATCATTCTACCATGAATGGGGCCGCGGCCAACAGACAGCTGCCAAGTTGGGAGGCTGCACGGCAGTGGTGGAATTGGAGCCCGCGACCTTATTCGATTGACCGCTTCTGCCATGGGCTTGTTTGAAATGCGAGAATACATTGGCCAGACAAGAAATAAAATATTCTCGGAAACAGATATACCTTCCGATTGTCGCACAAGAACCACTGCAGATTTCCGTTAAAGGCAAGCTCAAAATGTGTGCCCGGGCCTTGAAGCATGATAGCCATTCTACCTAATAACAACAGCACAAGGAAATTTAGAATCTCAGATGTAATACCACCGTCGTACAATTACAATTGTCTCCTTCTCGTTTTCACCACACTTCCGTCCATTCCCGAAGTTGCTTTGTGTGTTTCCGCGCAGAAATGGAGATACCTGAAAAATCTTAGTACTTTGCCATAGTTAGACCTTGTCTCCGACAAGCGAAAACCCAGCAGCTTTACTCTAGCTTTCGGTGATGATTTGAGAACATGAAAACCATATGATTTCTTCAGATTGAACAGCGGAAGGTGTCATAGAGAATTCATTAGGCAGACGATTCCGATTACTTTCTGTTTTAAACATCGCAATGAACACTTCGCAAGTGGTCTTCAGAGCTAAATTAGGGCCACTGTTCTGCTTGGGGAAAACAGAGGTGGTCGAGCGGTTAGGGTGGTGGAGTTCGGACGTGAGGGTCGTGGGTTCGAAACTCCCTAACCCCGGTCAACTTCCACACTTGATAGCCGTCTGTTGGTCGCGGCCTCATTCCTGAAAAGAGATGCACGCTTTCGTTTCATCAATATGAAAAGTAAGAATATGAGAGATTCAAGGACAGGTGCTGGTAATACCAGTCCCCCTCTTCCATGTTTCTGGATCACTGACAAAACAGAACTGTATGGGCCAGAATCTCGAGTTCTGTTTCCAACATTGTCCGGGTCGATGATTTATTTCGCAGCGCAGACTTAACAAGACGAAAGCCTGTAGTTCATGGACAAGAGAAAAACAGGGCGGTGTGCATCATTCACACAAGTGGTCGCTACTGCCGGATTGTATCGGTGACCTTTGACCTTGGTAAACGAACTTCATTGGCCAAAGCTGCAACGATCGATGAGGACGTGAATGGCCATTATCATACTAATGCGCCCAACAGACAACCAGATGTGGTGAGGGGGACGGAAAGCGGCTTTGTTCGCTATGACTCCTATGCTGCTTGCGCACATAGGAGAACCCGGCAGTTGATGAGCGCGTCTGATCAACGACTGTTTACGCATCGGCAATTGCAGACAAATTCGAAATCTTCAAAATCCGCCGATATGCCTGGATATGTACAGTCTAAGGCAACGAACCACTCACTGATCGAAAAATAATAGAATAACGAACATTGAACAAAAGCCGCCAAAGATTTTATTGTCATCGGTTTGATTGACAAACAGTCGTGGTCATCATAACTGACTGTGAAAAAAGACAGTGAACACGTGTGGAACAGCATAGACTCACAGGTAAAGGTTATCAGACAACTTCATTATAGTGTGGTTAATGATTGAACCGGTAATCAAATTGGCATTGTTTGGTGTTTAGCAGTTCCCTACACTGGATTATCGTTTAGCCCCAGACAGCATTCAGTATCCAAGGCCATCTCAATATTTATATCTATATGGCTTTTATTTTTAATCTGGCATAAGGATTTTTTTACGAACTGGCTGCTCGTCGAACTATGCGACATTTGTTCAGTCACTGCTACAAGGGAACGACAAGATAATAGCAATGACCAGATGTGAAAACGGAATTAGATTATGTTGGTACACGGTTAATGGTCCAAGTGTCTCGTAAACATTTCAGCACAACCAGAAGTGACCTCTTCAAAGCAGTGAAGATGTTAGCTTCGCGGATGGTGCAGCACGTACTATATAGGAACCAAGCTCCGAAATCGGCTTGTCATAGATAATAATAAGCAGAGCTTGGAAAATTCGTCACATCTTTCATGTGGATGACCGCGCGTGGGCGTAAGGGGAGATCGCACCTTTCTCCGCTCCAAGAAACTGCACTCGGGCAACAAATTCATAAGTTTGAAGGAATGAAACTGAACGTAATGCATGCAGTCGGATGAAACACAGTACTTCGCGGTTAGGATGGATGAGGTAATAACTTCCTGTATTTTATTTCCTTTAATAACGGAGCAACAACATAAGTCACTTTTCAGGAAGGGCGCCGCGGCCGCTAGAAGGCTACCAAGTGGGAAAGTTGACCAGCAGCGGGAGAATTCGAACCTGTGACCTTCAAATCCAAACACCAGGACCTTTTCCGTTTGACAACTGCCGGACTAGTAGCACAAAGTGAAAATCATGGCACATTTACCCCATTTAACCGGTATTAATGTGGCATATTTGACCGACGAATATGGGAGCAAATCGCGAATGATAACACCCATGTATCAGTCAAACGAAACAATAAGATTGGCAATAAAATTTAATTCCTATGTATAAACTGAAAATGACAGTTTGATCGTCAATGGTTGTGCTGGCTACAAAACGGCCTCGACTGACTTTCTCAAAATTGTTTCCATTGTTGTGCCAGTAGTGAAACGCAAGTTAGGAAAATCAGACAAGATGCATTTTGGATGTACTTAGGAAGGAATTTTCTGCGCATTGACTAAGTATCTTCGGAACTCACATTATACTTATCCTGTGGGTTTTCTGTGGACCACGAGTGACTCTTCTCACGTTTAAAATATTTTCGTTTACGCAGTCAGTGGGCTAGCAGACTGGATTCATCGACAACTTTTTATTCATCAAAATAGATTATCATCAATTTTCCCAATTCCAAAATACTTTTCCCGTCCTGAATATCCTAGTCATGCTATTGCTCCTCTCTCCGCGGAATTGAATGAAAGGCCGAACACGACTGTTCTGACCTTCATTTCTGAGTCAGTGGTTCAGCATACTTGCATGGCAGTTTTTTCTCAGAAGTTTCGTTTACCAAACTGGCCTAATCCAAGTCATATTTGTCATCAGACCAGACAGACTTCCACTAGTCTATTTTGATCAATAATGTGCACTGAAAATATGATCAACTTAACTCAATTTTTTCTAACTAAATTAGATTCACATCCAATAAGTCGTTAACCTTGAATGAAGACTGGAATGCGCAGTTTTTCTCGGCTGTTCAGAAAGAATTATCCTAGGATAATTCTCCCTGAATGTCCTGTGCCAACGGGTAAGTTGGCTCTACCTAAGTGACAACAACAGTGAAACTTCAGCTGTACTAATTACTAATCTGTACTCGTATGATATTCCCCAGGTAACGTGGACGTTTGCAACGGGACTCGAACCTAGGTTCTCCAGTCCCCAAAGTTCAGGGTGAGAATCGTGAGAGCACCACCCGACTTCTTTCACGTTATCCCTTAAAGCCTCTTTATTTATTACATCGAGAAGTAAAGTTGAATGGTTCGACATTTCAACAACGCCTTGCAACGATTCATGTGCAGCTTTTTCAAGACATGCTTGAATCATGAGTGTATTGGAAGGAGCACGCCTCATAGCCATTAAGGTTCACTACTAGCTACATGCTAAAGTCCCTAAGGAGTGTGATACGTGACCGTAAAATGAGGTTTTTAAAACATGTTTCGTACTAGCAACCTACACGTCGTTGCAGTGATTGAATTCCGAAGGAAAATATAATGAAGGAAAACTATTTGGGATGCACAATTGAGCTGGAAGACCGTTTTATTCAACATTGTCTTTCTCTCTTCTCTCTTTACGCATAACTTAATATTCGAAATTGTGACAAATCTTTGTGATATCAACTTCAGATGACTCTACTTTCATACTCGAGGTTAGACGCGACAAACATGAGCAAATGTGCGACTGAAGATTGTTCTTTAGCTAGTAGAAATGAAGCAAGGAACTAATGTTTGATGACTGATTTTAATCACACACCCTGCCCCTGGTCTGAACTAAATGTAGATCGAACCTGTTTCAGGTAATAGCGCAATGGACAACTCCTAGCTGCGAAGTGAGCATACTGGTCGAAGTCCTACAGGGCAAACTTTTGTCCCTGCTTCCTTGGAGCTCGTGGAACAAGGCATCAAATTGTAAAGAACACGAGAAAGGAAGCATAATTTTTCTGCCTGAGTTTATATGTAAGTCGTTTTATATAAGTACGAGCTGTTTTGACACGACAAGCACATAGCCAAGACTGAACTACAGAGCATTCAACAAGAAACAAAATGCTCAAGGTAGCTGTTGAAAAAATTCTTGGCTGCGCTGTCCGAGTGAATAAGATGACCTTCACTGAACGTCGGACAATATTACTACATGGCAGATGGAATAGAATAGACAACGAATAGCCTGGAAGGACACCAAAGCTCAGAGATTAACTATAAGTTTGCAGGCGAAATGAGAATACTCCTTCTTCGTGTATTGCATGATGCAGTAGAGTTCAAATGAAATAGTATTTATTCGTCCTACCAGACAAACCACACACATGGACAGTCAAAAAGCAGTGTTCAGCTCTATCCCAATTAGTCAATCGATGTTCAAATAACGCTACAAAAGTGAGTTTTTTGGATACACCTCATTAAGATTACTTGACCATTAAAGGAGTATAAACCGACTGTTACGTCTTACTTTCCAAATAAATTGCGATGCTTTCAAATTCAATTCGCAAACTCTTAATTCGGCGTAAGTGGTTTCGAAAGCAATTTCGTATTATCAAGATCCGGTCTAAAAGAGCTTCATTCCTGTAAACTCAGTAACTGAAGGGGCAGAATCGACCATTCCAGGCGGACATCTATCTTGTGTTACCTGTGCAGCACCTGTTCAATTGAGCATTGTTACATGACGGCCTACAAACCGTAAGCTAAACAAACATGAAGATAACATCCCATCAGATATCATTACAGTTGCATCGTATACTTCAGGAAATGATGAAATTGGAAAATGACCTCGAATGAAAGATGGCGTAATTGTAAGGTGAATATATTACTCAAAGACATGCGCCATAGAAATAAAAGAAAAACAGGAAGAAAATTTGATGAAGCACAAACGTTGAGCAGAAATCAAAATAAAAAGGGGAAATGCCCAATAAATACTAAGCATGATAATGTTGATGATAATGCAGTAGGAAAAATGTTGATGAAGATCAAGGTGTTAAATATAGATGATGATGATGATGATGATGATGATGATGATGATGATGATGATGATGATGTGTATGATGACGATGATCATGATAATGATGATGAAGATGTAGATGATGATGATGATGATGATGATGATGATGATGATGATGATGATGATGATGATGATGATGTTGATGACGACGATGATGAAGAGAAATATGATGAAGCAGTTGATAATGATGATGATGATGATGAAGATAACGATGATAAAGATGAAGATGGTGATGACGATGATGATGACGAAGATGATGATGATGATGATGATAATAATAATGATGATGACGCTGATGTTGTTGTTGATGATGATGATGATGATGATGATGATGATGATGATGATGATGATAAATATGGTGATGCTCAATATGATGATGAGGAGGAGGAAGATATTGATAATGATGATGATGGTGATGAAGAAGATGAAGATGATGTTCATGATGATGATGTCGACGAGAATGATGACGAAGATGATGATGAAGATGAAGATGAAGATGACGATG
>LUCM01001995.1:38724-69900 GCA_008360955.1 Fasciolopsis buskii | reverse complement strand
TTAGGAACGATGCCAACCGCCGCCACCCCATTACGATCACTAATCTTTCTCGACTAATGAAGGTGTGCGCTTGTTTCGAGGTTCTAGCGACCCTAGACAGCTGTTGCCACTTGCAGGTCTACTCATGTGGAAGGGTATTAACAACAAAACTTGCGCTAAAACTGTTGCGAGCATTTAGTTACTTGCACAACTATGGTCACGTGAGCGTTACGCTGTGAAACTATCAAACTTCATTCGAAACGAACTAGCCGGTGTTCTACAAGGGATGTACCATCTCTCCATATTCCGGTTCAGGGACGTTCTCTCATGACGATGTGCTGCTGATTGAAAGATGCTTCTGGTGTGGAAGTTCTTCCAGAGAGTGTGTAAGCAAGTCCGAACTGAGAAATAGCGAGAGAAGCTGTGTTTTTATTTCTAGTGATGACGGTGACTAGACGTATGTGTGGTCTTGGTCCAATCCTGTGGACCATAAGCACAACAGGGCACTTAGAGTAGGTGTCTTCGGAGGTCAGTTGCTCGATTCTGCAATGTGTTTGTGCACCTTTAAAAGGCAAATATTGCTGATATTGCATCGACTGGTTACGAGAGTGAGTGGCAAATTTGTGATATGGGATGGAGAAAACTATACGATGTGAGACCGTTCTCACATTAACTTTTTAGCTGCGTGTTCGAATACCTCAGCTCATTTTTTTTTTGGTTTAAGTAGAGGTGAATACAAGGAGCGAATTATATCAGAGGAATTTCGACCGGGCTTTACGCTGGACTGATAGCACGAGTGTGTTGGGCTTCGGCGACATGATATTTCATGATATGTTGAGGGGGTATGTCCTGTATAGCTGGTGCCGCCAGTAGGTCACTCAATGGTGCGCGACTGGCGAGACATAGGTGAATATGCTGTGTGGGGTTGGGTGAGCATGTTACGATCGGTTGGAGTGTTGTGTTCTGTTACAACCGGAATGTTTAACGTAGTTAAGCTATGATTGGCTAGGATTGGATGGAGTGACCGGGTGAGTAACGTGGAGGTCAGGAATCTAGTATTAGGTTCTCAGAACACCTTGTTCCATCTTTTGAAACTTAGTAGACTACGCTGATTGGGTCACGTGTTGCGTATGGCAGACACCCGTCTACCATACCGCGCCCTATTTTGGGTTCTTCCCGATGAATGGAAGAAACCACCTGGAGGTCAACAGATGACGTGGCAATGTGGAATGAGAAAATGTGCAGCGAACATAGGTAAAGTAGGTGTCACACGTCTCGTTGGTCCGGACCTAAAGTCCCATCAAATAGCTGGCTGGAGACACTGAAGAACATGGCAGTGAATCGCGAACAGTGAGGATTGTGTTGTCATTTTCCATCGAATCAAAATGATTGAAAAATGCGCGTTTGTACAGCGAGGCTGTTTCGTGTGTTGGCTGCAGCGGCATTTGATCTTTTCCCGCTTTTGTCGATCTGCTCTCTGTTCCCCTTGGATATTCATTCCTTCTATAGAAAAATGTAACTTTGGCTAAAAGACAACGGTCAGTGAGGCTTGTCTTGCTGTTTAACGCTGATCGATGATGATGATGTGCATTAAAAATAACGGAAGTGTTTTATGCGATTACTTTATTCAGGAAAAGTCTAAGCTTAAATGTTTAGCCTAAACTTCCATAATAAATATAGACCAGTTCAGTTGCATTAACTTCCAGTCAAACTCTGCTTCGGAAGATAAAGAGGCCGATTAAACGGACCTAAAAGGATGTATAAATGAAAATCGGCTTGGAGAAAACAGGACCCCGATTAACGACCGATTCCAAAAAAACCACAATGCACTGACGACCGAAATCTGGCAGACTTCAAGACTCTCTCACTCGAGACGAACAGGATTCAGAGTAAGAACTAAATGGCGAGTTCAGCGTTGATATCACATGATGAAGTACGTCACGGATCATATAATCTACTGCTGGTAACACTCACTAAGAACTGAATGGCAGTCTAGTGCCAAGTGGACCAATGATTTAGATGCAATCTGCAAAGCTGCACGGCCACCTTACATATGACTGTACACACGCAAAGATAAATTATATATATATATATGTATGTATAACAAGCTACCAAAACTCACCCACGATAAAGGTGTTCTGCTGACTCTTTCGAGACGGGACCCGGCTCTTAATGGACTGCAAACTGTTCTTCGTAAGTGAGTTCACCCTGGAAGACGGTAACAGACCAGCATTCAGTGAACTATTCAGTTCATTGTCATCATTTTCATCGGCAGCATTATTCATCAGATTGTCTTCCCATGGCAAACCAAACAGTTCACGATCCGAAGGGTTGGCCTGATGTGATGGTGTGGCCAGTGGAGAAGGTATTTGCCGCCCACATGCGGTTCTTGTGCTGAGTGAGTCCATATCGGTAGAAGCACAATCAGAAATAGGGTCTAGATTGATATGATCCAAGTCGGCTGTATCCACCGGCGTCATAATTCGTGGATTGCCCTTGGAAACATCCGAAGATACTACCTCCTCAGCACATACATCTGGTAGACTTCTGTAACAGATTTTACGAAGTGATATCGAGGAATTGAAAAGATAAATGCAGTAGAGATAAAATGGTGGGTTAGATTGAAAAACAACGGTATCCTGGAAAAAACAGACCCCCTTGACTGCTAAAAGACTAGCTTTCTTCTCTAGTGTCATATCTGAACCATGGATGCGACACAGGTGATATCTCCATAACTATTAAGGTACAGTGAACTAATAGAGGAAACAATAAATTGACCCTGAAACTTGCAGTTGCTCGAGATCACAACAGGTCAGGTGTGGTTAGGAGATCGATAACAAATTGCAAGCTATGATCGATTGGCCCACGTTGTCCACGTCGTACTAAACCACATATTCGAGTGTTGAAAATTCTAATCGCGGCTAAATATCAGACTTTTAATGATAATTCAGTTAAAATAACAAGTTATTAGATTGCGCTCGGTGCTCTAATTTATTTTAACTTCACTTCGCAACTATATCAAAGCGCACCTTTTGTTCACAAAATCTGATAAGCATATGTCGGATCGAAATTCGGGATAGTAAAGTACAGACAATCGGCCTGTCTTGCAGTAGAAAGATGCAAACACGCTTGTTTGAGATGTCACTTTCCAGACCTAGGAAGGTGAAACCTTAATAAGCTAGTCAAGCGGGATTTGTCATTAGATCTGGCAGTAATAAAAAACTTCTACATAATTTCGAAGTACTTAGAGAGTATAATTTAGAATGTCTGCTCAATACCTAGAACGACATGGATTCCCGGAAGTAGTGCAAGTTCCTAGCCACAAACATCTAGGAAGGGACTGGAAACCCGTATCGGGACTTAGCGCAAGTAGGGTCGAAATATAGTGGAATTCCGGCTTGCTCATAGCTTGTTAATCGATGACTGGTAAAAATGAGGTCATTAAATTCACAAGGTTCCGCCTGTTTACCCTCTGATCAATGGGCGTTCAATGAGGAAGTGATGTACTTTCTGTTATTTAGACCGTTCGATATCGTTTGCTGCCGCATGCTAGAAATACAAGAGTAAACTTGCCACTTTCGCGGTGTACTGTTTATCGCTACCATTTATTTCATGGCAACCAAACTTGTTTGACAATTACTTTAGCGGTGTCAACAACAACAATGCGCATGATCAGAATGGGAAGAGAGGTTGACAAAAAACAATCTAACATTGATAAAATCGCCTTGAAAACTAATGTTTATCCCCTTCTGTAAACAAAGATTCAAGGAACGAGTGCAGTGTCGGTAAAACGACGTATCATGCGCACGTTATTACCTTACTCACATACCACGAAGAAAAACTGACCGAAACATATTCGCGGTACTAGAAGATTAACTTTGCTGACAGCAAACTATTTTTCTCGTCAAGTGGTTTATCAGAAGATACGGACATTCTCCGACATATTGCCTAAGACTTTGTTAGTCTTTTTTGAAATACTGAATCACTGCTTGGATTTCACACCTTCGGTTTGAGAGTATCAGCACCCCAGTGAAAATGTTGGCCGGGCACAATGTGCGAGTGCTTGCGTATACGCGTGGGTGATATCTTTTGTAATTACAATGAACATCAACAGTTGGCTACGATAATTCAATCACCCTCGGAAAGCCCAACAAAGGAAGCTGAAGTACGGAGCACACTGACGGTTAAGCACTTATTTGCAAACCCCGAAATGCTATCGACAGGTGTATTAGGTGACAGTCTAGTTAGTCGTTGCAATTATGGTACACGTCAACCATTTTTGTGTCTCAGTTCGATCACGCCCGAGAAATGCAGAGAACGCAGTTAAACGAGCAAATCTCCGACATTGGGACCAATAACACGGGATTGTAAGTTGTTTTCTCGTCACATGTTATTCTTCGGAGAAAGGACCGAAACAACGCAGACGGAAATTCTTTTTTGGGAGAGAGAGTATGCCATTGAGGCCTGAAACCGGTAATCGTGTATTGGGCAGCTGCGATAGATGCACGTACATAAAGTGAACATCCAGGCTTTGACATCATGCAAGGTGTTCTACTGACTGGTAAGACTTGTAAATAAATATTCAGGCAAATGAAGCAACTCGTTTAAGTTTTAGGAAACGGTAGCGATGGCGTTCACCAAATGCGTATGGTGGTATCGATGTCAGCGCAGCTGATGTTCAGTTCACTCAGCAAAACAGTAGGTTAGGTGAACCCGATGAACTACTCAAGTAATGTTCCTTTGTGGGTACGGGGATGCATTCCAGGGTCGCGGAACTCGTACATTGACAACTTCAGTTACCATCGAAAATTCCAAAGCGTTTGTGGTCACAACAATATTCCTGGGATCCGAGGGAACGCCGGGGAGCGAAACAAAGAACCCATGCACTTAAAAAAAACCTGCCACGCAGATCTGCATGTTACAAAAACCTTAAAAACGATAGCTATCCTCGAAGTTAGCTGATCTGTTAAGTGTTCACAGACCCCTAAGACGTCGAATGACCAGGAGATTGCGAAATGACCCTGGGCAGTGGTGGAGAAGAAAATGGAAGAGGATGCGAATATCGGTAGTAGTCGCAACCTTTACCAACAGATTAGAAATGCTAGTCCATGGTAGCCAAGTGAATTTGATACCTCACTGGCTTAATTTCAGGAGCGCTGGAAAAAACACTTTAGAAGACAGTTTAGATGAACATCGCCGAAGTAGAACTTCCTCTTATGCTTTCAAATAAACCCATGGAGATAGATTCCAGCCCTCCATTATATGTAGAGATCGTCAGAAAGGTAGTCTTCTTGAAACATATAGGTCTGTGGGATCAAGTGAACCGTCACCGACCCTCTTCAAGGACCATCCAGTTAGCAGTCATTGCATCCAAACAGCGCACATGCATTAGCCTCCGTGGATTACCTAATAATCCCGAAAGGTGAATGAGCGAGAACCAACCGGTTTCTACCCCGGTCGAGATTGCAATGATCGAATTTCCATTTTGCGACAGATGCTACATCGTGCGGCACATGCTCGGTAGACCCAACATTTGTCTTTCTTGATATCAAAGCGGCGTTCGATTCAGCTGATCGGGCAATTTTGCGGCGCTGGCTCTCACTGGAGGGTAAGAGAAATTCATTTTACTTATCCACTCCCTTTACACGAACAGCCGAAGCCAAGTTCGTGCTTGCGGCAGTCATTCACTCGATTTCGCCAAGAAAAGTGACGCTGCCCCATTCACTTTTTATTTTCAACTTTTTCATCGAGTTGATAATGAACATGGTCCCAAACTCATGTGAGAATCATGGCACTAACATTCGTTCAGACAGGAAGCTGTGTTGCTTAAAGTATGCGGACGATATCGTAACTGAATGAAGACCCAAGAAAATTGCTAGTTTACCTCGATCATGTAAATGCTGGTGTGGGTGTGGTTCAGATGCGCTTTGAACCTTTGAAATGTACAGTGTTGTTGCAGGACTGGATTTGCCCGAAGCCAAACCATGTTTTTGCAGAGAAACAACTAGGTGAAGTGGACATATTTAGTTATTTGGATGAAGTGCATTCGCGCATACAGGAGGTTCGATTAGCATCCATCAACTTGAGACACCTGCGGCATCGGTGTCACGTCCTGTTATCGATCAAAAGTCAAGTATACGAAGCAGCGGTGAGGTCGGTGCCGGTATACGCGTCACAAACATGGCCGTTGACGGATATGCAAAGGCCTCCGACGTTCAAACAATGTTTGCTTTGTAATATTTGCAGAATATTGTGGGTGTTTTGACAGCAACTCAGAAATAGGCATTAGTTACTAGGTCCCAAGATTCAATCTTCAGAACAGGAGCCAAACACGAACTGTTTAAGGTAGTTGGGTAAATGTTCTATGCACACCCACAGAATGACCACCTCGTTTTACGTTGTTCTTCGAGGCAGATAATGTTTGGGGATGAATTGAGTTGGTCAATCGATAGCACTGCGAAAAGGTACTGAAAACTTTGATCAGTGGACTGGCTCGTGTAGGTAGAGTTAGAATACCGGGTTGAGGTCCACGAAATCCCCTAGGCGATGGGTTGGAGACAATAGATGGTATGGCTCAGTGCCGAAGTCAGCGGCACTCCTGAATTCGAAATCTTTTCTTTTTTGTGCAGTTGTTCAACTTAGTGTTCTGCTCGCGATCCTTCGCAATTTGTCCTTGTTCATTCTCCTTCAAAGAGATGATGCTGAGATTGTCACCAAAACCAAAGTACGTTGATTCAAGTTTGTTGACTGCAAAAATTGAAGTGAACTGAAACTTTTGCTCCATATTGCATGGAGTGTCTTTGAGTAGTAGTCCTTAAGTTATGGGTATTAGTATTTGGCCAAAAAACAACTCAGCAATTATTAATAATTACTATAGTGAGGACATTAGGTTGGGAGGCTATGCGATAGTCCGGGAGCAATGGTTACGGTAGTGACGTAGTCCCGTACGCATCTACACGGACCGCGCCGTCATACGGTTGGTCTGTAGGGAGTATTGCGATTGGCCAAAGGGGTAGGAAATGAGATGTGTTACCGTCAGAGCGCATCCATTTCAGGTTCGTCTGTTTAGGATGATCGGGCAATGTCCAAGTGGGGCCCGGAAAGTTACCCCAGATAGAAACTCGCTGGTACACTGTCAATCACTTGGACGCCAACAAGGAAATGGGCCTGGTTGTGCTGGTAGAGTGTACATTGCTTCTGGAAATGGATAACAAAAGTGATATTATGAGTAAATATCACACTGTATAAAAGATACTGTAATGATGTCTTCGGCCAAAGGTCTCACGGTGATCGTCCGTACTGCCTCATCATTCTGCAACCCCCAGATTTCGGTCGGTGTCACACAAAACATGGCACAGCATCAAAGAAAAGAGTAGATGGAACCAGAGTAAAAAAGGAACAGCAAGGTTTTGGTGCGTTTTGTGGTGTGAACATTAGGACAAGAAAATGGATATTTGCGCACACAGCGGAGCTTGAACACAGCAATTCTGCGAATGCAAAATGCAGCCGAACAGCTTCATGTGTTCGTGGGCGCAATACTGCCTGGTTGCCTACGCTGAAGAAAGTAATTTCTTTGGAGGTTTATAATCGGAGCCCCTAGACTGACAAAATTTGACTCTCGAGGCAACGAGGAGCGTGAAGTAACCGCACACCGGTGACCGACTGCTCAATTTAAACGATTTACGGATAAGACTAGTCATCTCGCGGGCTCAGTACATCCGTCCACCGCAGATGCCAGTGTGTTCAGCACCCCATGCTTCGTAAGTCGTCCGCGGTTGGTTTGAAATGATGATGTATGGATCATCCCTAGATCGAATATCAACCAAGCCGACGGGATATGAAGGGCATTCGTCTTCGTCCTCGCACATTAAAGGGAAAACCTCCAGCACGAGAAGGCAGTGTTGTTTTCCTCAGCGAAGAAAAATACTTGCGAATAGTATGTGGGGTTGATGTTACTATTGTTGACTGACTGTCGGGCTACGCCTCTCACGCACAAACCCCAGGTCATCCTGTCCACCTTGCGCTCGGGAAGGATCAGATTTGAGTTCCTCTTCCGAAAGTAAGGCTGACCAGGTGAACTGAGTTTTAGTGTGTGGAAGGTGTGGCTCGATGAAGTCGTTCAAGTATAGTATTAACTAAAGGATTAGTCAATACTGTTAGACGGAATTGAATGAAGAATGTGTGGGTCAGACTCAACGATTGAAAGAAAGAAGGAGCAACTTTAATCGTCCCCTAAAGGTCAAAATTGAAGAAATCCGACCGAACTTTCCCTGGGAAAAAGGGTTTTCTATTTCTCTTAATATACTTTCATTTTGATGTGTTGCGTGCAGCTAGCAGCAAACCATCCCTCACTGCCCCAATGTATCAGCTCGGCCACCGATCCCAATAAAACTCTTTATGCAATACACGCATTTCAGCGTGATGTTGGATAAATAACCACGAACAAAAGAGCCAGACGAGTTGGAGTTAGGCCTACCCTTACTTCGCACCGGGAAATCGCCCAGTAGAGCAACGCAACAAGTACTAGGGACCGCAGCTCGTAATCTGTTCCCCAAAGTCAATTGGTTACGTACAAAGCTTAACGGTAGAGGGAAATCCACTGTTATCAAGGTTTTATCACGTTCATTTTAGCGGGACTTTGTGCACTGCTGTGTCCCTATAATTTTCGGGGAATGGCCGCCGGTTCCCTCTGAAAGGCTATGAAGTATGTTCCTATCTACCTCGCTCATGCGATCAATATGCAGCACGAGCTCGGAATAACATCAAAAAAATAAAAATTGCGTACAGAAAACGACAAGTTGTCAGGAACTGGGAAGAAGGTTATGATATAAAGTAACCGTCTGTTATTATTAACCGCCATTTTTTACTTATGAGATAATGAGTCAGGCAGTTAATTAAATTCACTGCCCTATCTCCAGAACATTCGTTTGAAGTGTGAAAATTAGTTGTGTCCGAAAATGCATTCATAAGAGTAAAAAAAACAGTCCTTGGATAAAAGGTAGAAGTTGCGAATGAACTCAAACGTACATGGAAGCATCAGCATCAGGAGATAGCGCATCATCGAATGACAGTTCTCCTTGGCCTGGTTTCGGTCCCTTTCGTTCCATCAAAGAACTCACACTTTTTGCACTTGGACTGTCTAACGCGGCCGAAGCCAGAAATAGGTCATCCATGTTGATTTCTGTATCATCTTCATCCGGCGCTGTGCCACCCGTAGCAGCCGCAAGAAATTCTGTCAGGTCGACTGAGTCCGGTTGAATCAAAGAGATCGGAGTAGTACATCGGCTCAAATTTAAGTCAGCCAATGGGTTATCCGTACAGTCACCCAAGGAGATATTCCCACCAGCTGAAATTAAAGGTGAGTGTGGACTGACGGCAGTAGTTGAGGGACCATGAGTGAGCGACGTCAAAGTCAAATCCTCGTCCGAGGAGACGTCAGGCTGAAAACAATGAAGTGAGATTAATGTCAAAAGTCGAAACAAAAATAGATGACGGCCAACGATGTTACCTGCTTTCTACAAAATAGCTGACAGATTCTGTCTGTTTATATGAGTAAAGTGTAACCATAACAGGTGAATCAAACCGATGACATAGTTGTGCCGTATCAGCGTTTCCTATAATTTGTGTTGGACTGGGCACAAAGACTGACAGACTAACCAAATGCGAATTAACTGACCATAAGTTTAATACTCCCATGTGTAGCCTAACTTTTGGAAACCAAGACGGAACCGTTCGCATTAACATTTCGTTAGAATTCCAGTAAATAATTAGCTGCATTTCAATCACGAAAGACAAATTTAAAGCTGTTTAGAAACAGCTGCGAAATTTTCACCCAGTATGTGCAGATTCAAGTGAAATATTGAATATTTAAGTCCAGCGCATTAAATATACACGAACGATAACTGAGAGCAGTCTGAATCAAGCCGTAAATCACACGAAATCAGTTCCATCGAGACTCACGTGACCGTTCAGCTTTTGGTCAGCTTTGCATCGTGCAGCCTTTTATCGACCAACAGTCCCTATACTAGTGGACCAGTCAGGATTTGCTTGAGACCAAGACGAGAGAACAAATGTATGAAGCCTGACTGTATCAGGCAACGTATTCTGGGCCCGTTTATATTGTAATATGGGCAGCTGGAAAGAGTCGACTTGTGACCATGAGTCAAATGGTTAATGGTGAACAATAGTTACGGATACTGATAGGGAACTTGCAGGTAATTTCAACATGAATTTTTCTACTCCAACAGCACAGCCGTTTACTGCGGTTTGCGCAGCCACTAACTCTCCACTAATGTGATCCAGCTTCGGTGGCTACCTCGCCGCATCAAATAGTGTTGGACAAATCTCAAGGTCATTAATCAGAAGAAGCACATAGAAGTAAAAACATTGTGGATGCGTGAACGCTATGAAGTGAGAGTTGTTCGAAGTTACAAGAATGCTAAAGAGATAAGGCCTTCCTTCCAGGGCCCCATAAAGCCCCGGGGTTCATAATCATCTAAAGACAGGCGGAATTATCTGTAGAATATGAGTAATTTCAACACTTCCCAGTTTTAAAAATGCCCTGGCAAAAGATTCAAGTGAAATATTCACTGATCAGCTAATAGGCACCACTGCAACGAAGAGTCAGGACTATTCTGGTTGCCACTGGAGGAAATACGAGGTAATAACGAATACCAAATGGACCTATTCAAATGTATCATGAATCATGTTTCGTTTCGCTACGGTTCTCACAGTTATAATGCTCAAGAGAGCATCCAAATTTAACAGGGAAATCAGACACTCTATGTAGGGTGGGGGTTTTCCACGTCAAGTGCCGACTGCTCTCAGCGCAAAAGCAAACTGAAGGGGACAATCAGAAGCAACAAATGAGGGTATCGAAAGCCTGGCGGTGGTGTTCACTTGGTTTTAAACCATGAACTGTTACCGTGCTGAGGAAAAAGCATTCAGCCAAGATAATAAGAATTACGCAGCCATCTAGCAGCCACTAATCACTGCTCTGTGGCTCATGCCAATCGTGTAATAGTCTCCAATTATCGTTCAGTGGCAATGATGATTTGAGTGACCTGCGGTGGTCCAGTGGATCAGATGTCTGCCAATCACAGCCTAGAATTCCAGGTCCACTAGATATTTCAGCGGTAGACCGCAACACACAGTCGCTCAAATTGTTACCATACTTAACCTAATGTGGTTCCATGCATCTCTAAGTCCCAGAGTCATAGGTGCCCCACTTCCATACTCTGCGCGCTGCAGGGCCCTGGGGTTACAAAGAAAGCTTATCCTTTGTACTCATGCGCGATACACCAAAGTATTTCTTAATTTGGAAAGCCCCTTCGAGTCTGTCTCTCCATCGGAAGAGTATACCAACAAACTTCGTAAACCTGTTGCGAGCATTGTACTTGCACACCTATGGTCACGTGAGGGTATACGGTGAACTATCAACTTCATTCGAAACGACTAGCGGTGTTCGACAAGGGTGCACCATCTCTCCATTCCTGTTCAACTTCCTCATGGACGAGGTGATGAAAGATGCTTTGGAGTCTCCAAGATGTAGCAATCGAACTGAGAAATGGAGAGAAGCTGTGTGATCTAGATTACGCTGATGACGTTGTGTGTCTGTTCGAATCCGTGGACCATGCACAACGGGCACTAGATAGACTGTCGAGATCGGTTGCTCGGTTTGGCATGTGCTTTGCACCCTCAAAGTGCAAAGTACTGTTACAGGACTGGACGACAGCAGCGCCGAACTTGATACTGGATGGAGAGGAGCTGACGATGGTGGACCGTTTCACCTACCTTGGTAGCTGCGTGTCTAACGATGGTAGCTCGGGATTGGAGGTAAGTATGCGTATATCCAAGGCTCGTGCAGCTTACGCTGGATTGAGGCACCTGTGGCGTCGGCCTGATATTTCACGGAAATTGAAAGGTCGTGTGTACTGTGCTGCAGTGCGTTCAGTTCTGTTGTACGGTTGCGAGACGTGGAGTATGCGTGTGGGCGATGTTCGTCGGTTGGAGGTTTTCGACAATCGATGTTTACGTAGTATGGCTAGGATTGGATGGAGTGACCGGGTGAGTAATATTGAGGTTAGGAATCTGGTATTGGGTGCCTCTTCTGAGAATAGCTTGTTTCAGCGTACGAAACTTAGTAGACTACGCTGATTGGGTCTCGTGTTGCGTATGACGAACACTCGTCTACCATATCGTGCCCTATTTTGTGTTCCTCCTAAGGAATGGAAGAAGCCATGTGGAGGCCAACAGATGAAGTGGCAACGTGGAATGAGAAAATGTACAGGTAAATTAGGTGTCTCACGCCTTCGTGGTTGGGGTCCGAGAGACTTGTCGACTTGCTGGCTGGAGACACTTAGGGATATGGCACTGAACCGTGAACAGTGGCGATCGTGCTGTCATTTTCTATCGAATCAGAATGATTGAAAACACGTGCGTTTGTACAGTTAGGCTGTGTTCCGTGTGTTGGCTGCAGCAGTATTTTATCTTTTCCCGCCTGTGTAGGTCCACCCCCTGTTCCCATTGGATATTCACTCTTCTTATATAAACGCGTAACTCTGGGGAAAGACAGCGGTCAGTGAGGCTTGCCTTGCTGTTTAACGCTGAACGATGATGATGATGATGAATGATGACTTGTCACCGCCCGGTTTGTTACTTCATCCAATTTAACTTGATCTCATTTGATTGTATGGGCCTTCAAAATTCAGAGTCATGGTCACTGGTCCCACCTGTACTGTGAGGCTTAGTGGCTATGGGACTTCGACATATAACACACTCATGCGTCAAGCATATCTTTAAAAAATTATTAGCAAAACTACAGAAGGTGCAAACCCACAAACAAAAAAGGATATATTTCTATCAAATTGGAAATGGAAAAATTAAGAGATGTACCTTAAATTCCGACCGCAGTGGATAGTCATTGCGTGCTTTGGAACAGAATGCAGTGGGACTAGTATCCGAAACCGCGGATACGACAGATATTCGTGGTGTACTTTGTTCTGGAAAAGCCAATTCATTGAATCCTACAGGCTCATTACGAAGAGCGTACGGTCGACTTCGTTTGGCCTCAAAATGTTGTAATCGATTCAAACAGGGGGGACGCAATCGTTGCGGATCGCTTGAATGGTTGGTTGATTGACTGGTACCGGGAATTAGTTGGGTCTGTGGCGAATTATACTGGTAGATAGTCTGATTTATTACCTCAGGGGAAGTGGACGGTAAACATTGGACGTTATCCTGTACATTAGTCGGCAACGCCCGTAAATCCATTTTTGCTATCTTGTAAGGAGCGGATAAACGCTCATCATCAGCATCCAGCTGGAGAGGATGCATAGCTTTGGTGTATTCGTCCAAAGCAAAGCCTGAAATAAAAGAACAACAGCGTTTGTTACAAGACGGTCGATATCCAGCCGTCAGTAAAATCATCTTTTTGATGGGCAGCCGGTCTAACCGGTTGCCTCTTTTGACTCAGTTGGGAAAGTCACACCTATTTTTTACGGACGGGTAATCCGTTGCTGTCTTGAATAAATTCGCTTCAATAGGGAAAGTTCTTGGCCCGCATGGTCTCCAAATCGGTTGAAGTAAACAGGGGCTAGAAACAAACAGTCGTAAACGAAGTTGTGCAATGAAACGAAAATGAGAGACAACTAAGTCACCGACCGACCAGCCTAGCTGTCACAATTAGCATCATTGCCTTCATTGCTGAGTCACAATGGCGTCCCTAGCCACCGACAACAACTGTCTTCTCAGTCTCAATAACAAAGATGAAAAGCTCCAATAGAAGTTAATAGTGAAGCGAACTTTTCATATCCCTGATTCAAGTCATGATTTGATTGCTTAGTCACTTTTATGATCTGACCCGACAGGTTGGATATATAAAGATGGATAGTGAGCAGGGAGAAGTAAGTGCTCAAGAAATCGAGCGGTGCAGATCAGTTACTTCGTTTGGAAACCGACCGTCCAGGCCTAACATGGTAACGAAACGCGCCAATTCATTCAGTATTTCCGATCAATTCAAGCAAGGCTTCTGAGACTTCGTTGTTTGAATGCCGAAAGCGTGCAGCATTGCCCATGCATTCCCACCCAGCAAGATTTCTTCAACAAAGTGCAATTCCAAAACCGTCTCATGAAATGATGCACTAAATAAAACATTTCGCAGAATATTATCAGTGAAAAACTCGCTGTACTTTATTGGAAATTTCAAAGGGTGAAAAATTTAGCCACACATCCTAACCCTACCCGAGAAAAAAGACAGCTATTTAAAGATCACCACGCGCTATACAGTTCTGTGGTCCAGTCCTGTAGACCAAACCGAAGGTTACGCGAATGACAAGAGGCACAACGATCCTTGGCCTCTGGGAAGCATAATGGTGCGCTAACTGCTGTTAGAGTGTGAAAATTCAACCAATGCCTCTTCGAGTGGTGTGAGACCCAACAAACTGCATCTTGCAGATCTTTTGTCCGCGGACTTGATACAATTTTCGTCAACATCTTTGACGCCCTCGAAATTATTATTATATCTCTGTGGTTGGTGCAATAGTTACCCTAGCCCCTAGACGGATTTTATTGAAAGACAGTCGGACCGTCCGACCATTCGT
The DNA here is from genome assembly GCA_008360955.1 of Fasciolopsis buskii. Lineage (NCBI taxonomy): Eukaryota > Metazoa > Platyhelminthes > Trematoda > Plagiorchiida > Fasciolidae > Fasciolopsis > Fasciolopsis buskii. The sequence continues at coordinate 55,321 of LUCM01001995.1, read as the reverse complement.
ATCTTCCAAAGTAACAATAACCACCCGTGGGTTTTTGTGGAATTTACCATTATTTGCTACAGGGTACACACATGAAGATGATAATAAATGGGATATCGGAAAAGCGACAACCAAAATCACACGACGCTAAATCTTACCACACATAAACGATATCAGACTGGGATCCAGTCCGACAGCAGAGCTTTAGTCCTTACTCCGAGAACCAGGAGCGAAACTGGATGCTAGGTGTCGCATTTCATGTCACAGATAGGTTAACAAGAACCGAAGCTATGGCTAGACGTGAATAACGTGAGTTCATGTTCACTGAACAAGAGGCCGCAAAAACCTGCACAAAAAAACCTGCTTATCGGAATCATCTCAATCTTTAAAATTACCTTTTCTAATTCACAACGTGGTAGCTGGAACCTACGTTTCAATGACAAAATGGGTGTTCACCTAGGAGTGGTCTTACGTTGTTATTTTGAAGCACGTGGAGAGGCACAACAACAGGAATTTCTAAATCACTGTTAACAGACGCCAAAAATGCACAAACAGGTCCCTAGTTAGAACCGATTCCGACAAAAAAATGAACTTATGGTTTAAAACCTACCCTGAGGAAGATTTAATTTAAGCCCTGAATGTGACTGCGCATTGAACATACGAGACGGAGTGAATGCCAGCGCTCTTCGTTTCCCTGATCCGAAGCGGAAATTTGGAGACTGGTTATCTTTCGCAAATGCCGAAAGAAACGTAAACAACTGCAAATGCAGGAGAAAATGAGAGGATAAGATTAAGAGAAAAAACAAACACACCGTTTGGATAAGTTGAGACTGCTGTTCGTGTCGTTCGCGCAATTCGGTCAATTCACGATACAACAGTTGATTTTCCGACTGCACCAAAGTAAGCTGATTGTTCATTGCTTCTTGATTGGATCGTAAACCTCTAATTATTGTGTACAGCCGTTCCACATCTGCAACTGTTGCGGGATGAGAAGGATGACTAATCCCGGTAAAAGACGATGGTCCTAATCCAGATCCACTCAGATAAGATGATAATGATCCACTTCCAGTGCGTCCGTTAAATAATAAACCAGCAGGTATGTTGGCATGTGGTTTCCGTTGTATTTTACTCATCAGATGAGGTTTGGATCGCACAAAATAAGGATGCTTGAATTCCATATCTTCCAGTTCCGTTTTGAAAGCTGAATTGGGATCGACACGATTGACCTTACGAAACCCATCTAAAGTAACGGCTATAAAGTTTAGGGTGGAATCACTTACACATATTTAATTGCCTTATAAAACTGGAAAGGTTATTGTGCTTGAAAAATAATGGAAGAATTTCCTTGGCCAGACGGTTTCCGTCACAAATATGAAAGCTGGTCCCATCCTTTCGCAGGCATTTTTAGAACGTGGAAAAATTAGCTTACCGGATCCCAATAAATAAGGTCGTTTGTTTCACCATCCTCAACGAGAAGCCGTAGTTTGGTCAGAAATGCTGGAACAGTCGGTGACGCAAAATCCGAATCGAAAGTGCTCATTATACCTCAACCCTCGAGACACAAGACTGACATCCTGAAACATGAAAAAAACATAAGATATGACAGCACAGAGACAATAAACAGTTGGTCACACTGTGTGACGCGATGCTAAAGTCAGGAGAGTTTCCATACTGAGACGCCAGGGACCAGTCGGCGTCCGGAAGGATAGTAGTGTTAAGCGCAGTTTATTTGTCATCTTGGCATACGCTCCAACAGACTGCACGTATGAAATGAAAAAAGACGAGATTTATGATGACCTCGTCACCCTTGTTCGGAAGAGCAAATGCTCTGACATTGTTGTGGTAGCAGGTGACTTTTATGCACAAGTTAGAGAACTTAGTGCATCGGAGTCCTGTTTAGGTGGGCGATGCGCCTTGCCTGCACAGCGAACAGATAACGGGAAAGACTTCTCCAATTTTGTGCGGACAATAACTTATTCCTATCTAGTACGAATTTCCGACACAGTTCGCGTCGCACGGCGACATCAGGCGGCTCTAATCTCGACAGTTAGATTCTGATTCAGATTGACCATGATTGCAGTCAAGCTACCGTTGGCTCCTGTTCTGTCCATGAACTGTAGATACACTGGAATCATGTAGTTCATATATACCATGACGTTATTTTTAATGCGGTTTGTGTTGCAAGCTCAACATGCCATCGATGCAGGACCAAAACTCGATGGCCATCGAACGTCTGTCTGAATTCCGGCTGTTGCGAACACCTAAGAACAAAAAACTAATCCGATGAACTGAGAACTTCAACGAGCAGGCAGTGTAGTATGAAGCAGTGAGATTCAAAGATAAGCAGGCCGACGCCTTTGGTAGCCGATCTCGCTGTGGTCCGATCAGAGGTTATTCAAAAGACACCGGAAATCGCTCAAGGGTTGCTGGGTCCCTAATGGAGCAAAAACATCAACGCCGTAATTGCAAAAAAGTGAATAAAATGCATCGACAGTTGCAGCGACAGTTCACGATAAACCTTAAGAATGATCTTGAGAACTGGAGGGTTAAGGTAGCCGAAGAAATGAAAGAAGCGGCCGCTTCAGGTAACAGTCAAAGACTGTTTAATCTTATACGTGACACCGCCGGTCAGCGAACTTCGGTTAGTGAATTCGTATGCGACAGAAGTGGAGAGCTCATCCATGGTAGCCAACCAAGGCTGGACAGTTGGGTTGAGCACTTCAAAGATCACTTTAACTGGCCATACGCTATCGTATCTAGTCCGACGTCTGGAGCTGTGAATCCTTTGGAGGTGTCACCTGATCCCCATACGGGAGTGGAAGTGGAGTCGAATATTCGACTTCTGAAGAGGGGAAAAGCTAACAGTCCGACCGCCTTCCCCCAGTTCCTTTCAAATGGAGTGGAGAAAGTGGCTGACGAAATCACTTTACCTCCTTGCTTGCGGGATAATCGGAACGAGAGCGACCTCGCTATCGTGGAGTAGGTCACTGATGGTACCCATCTTTCAAGGAAGGGTACACGGAGTGACTGCAGAAGATCATCGGGATTAGTTTAATTCCCGATAGTTGCTGAGGTGTAGCTTCGATAATGCTTCGCGTTGGACACCGAATTGCGCGAGAGTCATATCGCGAACAACAGCCGGAATTTGTTCGCAGTAGGGTTTGTGGTCGAGCAAGATTATTGCCACTTTTCGCAGACTACTAGAGTCGCCGGCGCACACCACCGGCGCCCTACGATCGTAGTCATCCTCGACTTGAAAGGTGCTTTTCGACCCGTGGTCGACCATCACTACTCCAGTGCCTCTCCACCGGGAAGGGTAGCCAACAAGTTTGTGAACTGTTGTGAGCATTGTACTCACATACTACGGTCGCGTAGAGGGTACACGGTGAACTGTTACATTCATTCGAAACGACTAGTGGCGTCGATCAAGGGTGCACATCTCCTCCATTCCTGTTCAACTTTCCTGCATGGACGAGTGATGAAAGATGCTTTTGGAGTCTCAAGATGTAGCAATCGAACTGAGAAAATGGAGAGAAGCTGTGGGATCTAGATACGCTTGAGACGTTGTGTGTCTGTCAATTTCCGTGGACCAATGCCAACGGGCCCCAAACTTTCTATAGTATACACAAACTGAGGCACGTCGAGATCGGTTTGCTCGTTTGGCATTGTGCTTTGCACCCTCAAAGTGCCAAAGTACTGTTACCGGACTGGACGACAGCAGCGCCGAACCTTGGATACTGGATGGAGAGAGCTGACGATGGTGGACCGTTTCCACACTATCCTTGGTAGCTGCTGTCTAACGATGTAGCTCGGGGATTGGAGGTAAGTATGCGTATATCCAGGCTCGTTGCAGCTTACGCTGGATTGAGGCACTGTGGCGTCGGCTCTGATATTTCACGGAAATTGAAAGGTCCGTGTGTACTTGTGCTTGCAGTTGCGTTCAGTTCTGTTGTACGGTTGCGAGGACGGTGGAGTATCGTGTGGGGCGATGTTCGTCGTTGGAGGTTTCGACAATGATGTTACGTTAGTATGGCTAGGATTGGATGGAGTGACGGGTGAGTAATATTGAGTTAGGAAATCTGGTATTGGCGTGCCTCTTTCTGAGAATATGCTTGTTTCAGCGTAAAACTTAGAGTAGAATATGCTGATGGGTCTCGTGATTGCGTTGACGAAACACTCGTCTATCCATATCGTGCCTGCTATTTGTGTTCCTCCTAAGGAATGGAAGAAGCCATGTGGAGGCCAACAGATGAAGTGGCAACGTGGAATGAGAAAATGTACAACAAACTTAGGTAAAGTAGTGTCTCACGTCTTCGTGGTTGAGGTCCAAAAGAATCGTCAACTAGGTGGCTGTAGACACTGGAGGATATGGCAGTGAACCGTGAACAGTGGCGATCGTGCTGTCATTTTCTATCGAATCAGAATGATTGAAAACACGTGCGTTTGTACAGTTAGGCTGTGTTCCGTGTGTTGGCTGCAGTAGTATTTTATCTTTTCCCGCCTGTGTAGGTCCACCCCCTGTTCCCATTGGATATTCACCCTTCTTATATAAACGCGTAACTCTGGGGAAAGACAGCGGTCAGTGAGGCTTGCCTTGCTGTTTAACGCCGAACGATGATGATTAAGAGGTGACGTCCCCTAAAATCGATCAGCTGCTACAGGATAGCTCTTGAAATTTGACGGTTATGCCTATCACAGCGTCACAGAATACAACTCTTTGCGACGTGTCGCGAGGTCGTCCAAGGCCTGTGGTGTCAGTAGCTCACAGTTATCCCGCATTTCTCGCGGTACACAACCTCGCCCACTTGGGTGCGGCTCGCTCCGTGAGGCTAGAGTCCAAGCGTTTTGTGTGGTTCAACGTTAAGTGCGACGTGCGTCAGTTGTCTCACACCTACCTCCAATGCCAAACAATAAAAGTACATCGGCAAACCAAAGCCCCACCGCCTAAGTTCCCCGAAGCCGAGACATGTGTTCACCACATACATGTTGATCTCACAGGATCTCTCCCGCCGTCTTACGGCTGCGTTCACATACTCGTCTGCGTAGACCGCTTCATTCGCTGGCCACATGCCACGCCAACCCCCCGTCATACGTTGGAAGAGGCAGCGAAGGCCCTCTTGGCCGGTTGGGTGGGCATATCTGGTTACCACGCTGTAATGATCGCTGACCGTGGCCCTTGTTTTGACGGAGTTCTGAAATTTGACTCGAACATTGGGCTGTAAACATATTGCCTCCCACGCGCAAGTTAACAGTATGGTGTAAAGATTCCACCGGCAACTAAGAACTGCTCTGCCAGCCGGGCCAACCCGCTTTGGACCGTAATTTTACCGTTGGCTCTTTCAAGCCTTTGAAGCATTTTTAAAGAAGAAATGTGCACCACACCAAACGAGCTTGTTTGGTTGTACGCTCCGCCTCTCCGGAGAGCTGGTGGCACCTTCGAGGCCCACGCACTTCCATTTATGATAACTATGCAAAACATCTCGTACAGCACATGCGAACGCTTCAAGCCAGTCCACCATGGGATCAACTATCTTCAGGGTACATTCCAGCCGCATCGGATACTTCAACTCACATTTTCGTCCGCGCTGACGGTGTTCGACCAACATTGCAACCACCATATGCCGGTCCGTTTTGTGTGATAAAACGCGACCCTAAAACTTTCGTATTGGGCGCTGCCGGCCGGCGTGCCACGGTGTCTGTCGATCGAATCAAACCTGTCACCGTGGAATGTGGGTTGACCAACGGACTTCTCTCGTCTCACGAGTATCGCCATCGCGGTCGAGTACAGCCGCTAACAGCGCTTCCCATGAGAACAGAGACACAGCTCCACCCATGGCACCCGAAGTACCGGATATGCGAAGCAGCCGTTTCGGCTGCAAGGTACAACAATCCGTTCGCTTTTCCGATTTTGTTACTATTTTCACACCGGACTGTTGAATGCTATTCGGTTTGTAAGAGCATAACTGTGCTCAACAGGATGGCACGTTATTCGCGATAATTTATGTGCTTACGGACGTGTTGCCTCCGTGTTACACCGAACGCCGCCACTAAGTCCAACATCCACTGGTGCTCACAAGGTTTTTTTTGCTTTACCCCCCTGAGAACAACCTCTAGGGTCGATGCGGCTCCACTGACTCCGGAAAGACAACAATCGTTTCCACCGTGGACACCATTCATTAATGAGAGGGCGAAAGGAACCCGGGATCAGATACCGGTGTTTAACGCGGTTTGCTGAATATGAGACTCGTGGAGGTGGAACGCTGTCATATCCACCGTTTTGACCGTCGCACATCTTATGGGCAGCTCGGCTGCAGTGGTGCGGGCGCAGCTAGGGTGGTGGATCACACGACTGCGTCCACCTAAAGGTTTTTCAGGTTCGGTGTCCGGTGCAAATTAGTTCCCAACAACTAGCACTCATAAGGCCACCAGGTGAATGGCAAATTTTTCCATTGGTGAGCGATGATAAGGCACCAGAATATCTACAAGTTTCCGGCTTGTTCTGTACGGTCCCAATCGAAGTACTTCTTCGACGGCCTCCGAGGAGAAGGCCCCTGTAGCAGAACATGGATTTGTTTCTTCCGATCGCACGTTTAACCGAATGCGGAATGTCCAGCGCGGTTGTCATTTGCACCGTGCTCACGCACGCTCCTATCAAACATACTCAACCTCTTGCCGCTTCCGACTGTCTTTTCGTCGTACTAGTCGAGTTTCTGGGTTGTCAGTATTGCAACCGTACACAGCCAAGTGAGTGCGACGCATAAGTGTTCACAACGATCATAGGGAAACAAACATAATACGAGGCCTCATCATCATCATCGTTCAGCGTTAAACAGCAAGGCAAGCCTCACTGACCGCTGTCTTTCCCCAGAGTTACGCGTTTATATAAGAAGAGTGAATATCCAATGGGAACAGGGGGTGGACCTACACAGGCGGGAAAAGATAAAATACTGCTGCAGCCAACACACGGAACACAGCCTAACTGTACAAACGCACGTGTTTTCAATCATTCTGATTCGATAGAAAATGACAGCACGATCGCCACTGTTCACGGTTCAGTGCCATATCCCTAAGTGTCTCCAGCCAGCAAGTCGACAAGTCTCTCGGACCCCAACCACGAAGGCGTGAGACACCTAATTTACCTGTACATTTTCTCATTCCACGTTGCCACTTCATCTGTTGGCCTCCACATGGCTTCTTCCATTCCTTAGGAGGAACACAAAATAGGGCACGATATGGTAGACGAGTGTTCGTCATACGCAACACGTGACCCAACCAGCGTAGTCTACTAAGTTTCATACGCTAAAATAAAGCATTCTGAGAGCAGGCACCTAGTACTGGATTCGTGACCTCCACATTACGCACTCAGCTGACGTCACAAGTGCTTGAGTACAACGTAAGCTGCTCGAGCCCTCGATAAGCGTTTTTTTCTATAACGTCGAGCTAGCATCGTTTGACATGCAGCTACCAAGGTATATACAACCGTCCACATTCTTCATTTCCTCTCAATGCATTACCAAGTTCGGCACTACTGTCGTCCAGTCCTGTAACAGCACTTTGCACTTTGAGGGTGCAAAGCACATGCCAAACCGAGCAACCGATCTCGACAGTCTATCTAGTGCCCGTTGTGCATGGTCCGCAGACTCGAACAGGCACACGACGTCGTCTGCGTAATCTAGGTCGCATAGCTTTCCTCTAATTCCCGGTTCGACTCCTACATCCCGGAGACCCCCTAAAGCATCTTCCATCACCTCGTCCATGAGGAAGTTGAACAGGAATGGATAGATGGTGCACCCTTGTCGAACGCCACTAGTCGTTTCGAATGAACGTAACAGTTCACCGTGTACCCTCACGCGACCGTAGGTATGTGAGTACAATGCTCACAACAGGTTCACAAACTTCGTTGGCATACCCTTCCGGTGGAGAGCACTGAGTAGTGATGGTCGATCCACGGAGTCGAAAGCACCTTTCAAGTCGAGGATGACTACGATCGTAGGGCGCCGGTGTGTGCGCGGCGACTCTAGTAGTTGGCGAAAAGTGAATATCTGCTCGACACAAACTCCACCTGGACGAAATCCGGCCTGTTGTTCGCGGATATTACTTTCGCGAATCGGTGTCAAACGGCGAAGCATTATCGAAGCTAACACCTTAGCAACTATCGGAATTAAACTAATCCCACGATGATTGCTGCAGTCACTCCGTGTACCCTTCTTGAAGATGGGTACAATCAGTGACCTACTCCACAATAGCGAGATCCGCTCCTCGTTCCAAATATCCCGAAGCAAGGAGGTAAGTGATTTCGTCAGCACTTTTCCACCCAATTTGAAAGGAACTGGGGGAAGGTCGTCGGGACTGTTAGCTTTTCCCCTCTTCAGAAGTCGAATATTCGACTCCACTTCCACTCCCGTATGGGGATCAGGTGACACCTCCAAAGGATTCACAGCTCCAGACGTCGGACTAGATACGATAGCGTATGGCCAGTTAAACTGATCTTTGAAATGTTCTGCCCAACGGTCCAGTCTTTCCTGTCTACCGTGGATGAGCTCTCCATTCTTATCGCACACGACTTCACTAACCGAAGTTCGCCGCCCACCGCCGACGCGTATAAGCTCAAACAGTCTTTGACTGTTACCTGAAGCGGACGCCACTTCCATCTCTTCGGCTAACTTAACCCACCAGCTTTCGCGGTCATTCCTAAGGCTTATGGTCAACTGACGCTGCAACTGCCGACGCATCTTATTCATTTCCTTGAAGTTAGGCAGCTCGAGGCCTGCGTTAGGACAATCGGTATCGCACTGCTAGTAGTTACACGTATGTGTCCAGTTCCAATCCCGGTTAGATTGCAAGACTATACGGCGAAATGTTTGATCGTCCAGGTTCTTACACTGAGAGCTCCCTGGATCAGACGGTGCTTCAAAAACAGGAGGGTGGAAGCCCTCGTCAATTTCTAGGGTGAAAGTGCGAAACTTGTATGTAACAAACTTTCATTTCTATTACCTTAAAGGAGGGAAAGTTAATGAGATGCTTTCCTCTCGACCATCTCCCCAGTCCTGCGATTTAAACACTACCCTCCCTGAACACAGATAGCCATACCTTGTCTTGTCTCCCTTTGAATTCGCGCACTGTTCCCTCCTCGACCACTTCCTCTGGTAGCTTGTTCGAGGCTCGTACGGCAAACGATTTGCTTCTCAACCTGGTGGTTACCTGCTCTCGCACAATCTTTTTCCCGCTCCCTCTAAGTGTTTCATTCCCCCTTATCTGGAATGGGGTTTCACGGTGACTTCGTATCTCGCTCCGTATCAAGTCACCTCTTCCCTACGTCTTTGCAGGCAGTACAAACCAAATGCCCTTAGCTCACATCACACATGCCGCAGATCTCCAAATCAGCGCGTAAGAACACACTGAACCTGTTCCAGCGTTTTCCCACCCCGACCGAATACGGTCTCCATGCCTAGACAATATTCCAAGTGCACTGGGACAAATGCCTTGAACAGCTGCAGAAGACGTTAATTGCAGTTTGAAAGGGATAGATTCGTCGCCACAACTGTTGAATGGCCTTTTTTAGGGTTTGATATATTCGAATTTTTTCCCCAGGGCCTTGATTTGAAGACGAAGGTTATCTAACTTCGTTCTCAAGAGCGCAAGCGCAGTTTGACAAGTTAGGCTTCATATCTCGACCTACTGAAGTGGTAACTTTGTTTGTGGGGACTGAAGTTTGGGTAACCGCAGTGAAAAAAGAGAAAAAACCTGGAGAGATGATACAGGAACAATGATGAACAACTTAACCGTGAAAAAACAGAATCCTCACGTTTTCGCCCATAGACAAGAGCATGCAGTGATCTAATTATTTTTAAGCATAGCTCGGCTGGAAAACTGGAAGACAACAGGAAAAGCGCCAGCCTAAGCACATTAAACGTACTACCTAGCACCAAAACTAGATGAGAGAAACACATGGGGCGGCGAACAGCCTGCACACTCTGGCAACGGCTGCGCCTCACTGCACTTAAGTAGATACACAACGCCCCAGTTTTTTTCGGTTGGCATACGACAGAAGTGACCAAAAGGGCGCATTCAGCACACATGCAAGTACTGGTAGCCACCTGTCGGACATGATTATGATAGGAAGTCGTTGTGTGGGAAGTAACACCACTCTTGCGGAACATGGATTTGTTCCTTCGGGTCGCTTACTTAACTGAGCTTTGACGGCCAAGCGCGGTTGCCATTTGCGCATTGCATACGCACACCCCGCTCGCACGCCCCGCTCGAGCGCCCCTATTAAAATAAACTCGACCTTTCACCGCTTCCGACTGTCTTTTTATTGTACCGGTCAATTTTCAAGGTTGCCAGCACTGAAATCGTACAGAGCCGATTATGTGGACGCACAAGTGGTCTCAATGACTAAGGGCAAGCAAACGTGATACGACATCGACGTTAAGACAATAGGGTTTTACAAAATAGCGAGCCCGACATGATTTACTGGCCACCTGAGTCTTTGTTCTATTTGCTGAGGCCCTGTTGGCCGTTTGATTTTTTTTCACGGGCAACGTTTTCCCGTTTATTTGTTTCCAACTGCTTTTTACTATCTGCGTTTTCCTATCGACGGCTTCCAGCACTTTTATTCATGTCGTTATTTCTCCTGTATAGGGCACCATGTTCACGGAGCGAAAATCGTCTTCAGACCGAACAGTAAGGTTCAACTCTTCTTATGTCCTCATCTACGTCGTCCAACCCTCAACTCTGGTTTGCTTTAGTTGAACTAGATTTCGAGCATCACGGGATTACCGGCAACGTTTGTCGATTTAGATGGGTCTCTGATTGTCTTCCCTTGAAGATGATGCTTCCATTTAGGGATGCCATAGAATTTTCTCACCGTTACGAAAATTTGAGGAAGTCTGTTGTAACTTAGACTACCCTCATTGATGACCAGCGCATCCGGCCATTGCTTCCAGGGGTCGAGTCCAGCCGCTGCCAGCGCTATCCGTAAAGACAACCGGTGGGAACAGAGCCCCAGCTCCACCCATGGCACCCGAAGTGCCGGATTTGCAAAGTAGCCTTCTCAACCGCAAGGTTAATTTTCCCGTTTCTTTTTCAGACTTTGTTTTTTCCCTTCAGTTTGTTGCATTCTGTTCCACTTGTTACGACATAATCAAATTCGCAGGATAACACATTGTTATCGCGGTAATGTATGCGCCGATGCACATGTCGCCCTCAATGCTAAACCAACAGGGGCGGAACCGGACGCCGCTAGGTGCCCACCCATAAGTTGAACATCCACCGGTGCTCACAAGCACCGTTTTCAGAAACTTCTATTTGTTGTGGCCTCTACCATAAGAGACCCTGGGGTCGAGATGACTACGCTGACTCCGACACGACAACCCTCGTTCTCTCGGTAGATATCATTCAAGCACCAAAGGACAAAGGTTACCTGAGGTTAGACGCACGTTTTCAACCCTGCTGCCAGAGATTCAAGATGAAGGCATGTCCCATGTTTGTGAGACGCGGTCAGATCCATCGTTTTGACCGGCGCAAAACGGGCGGGCAGCTGTGCTGCAGCGGTGTTCGGGCGCAGCTAGGCCGAGGGATGTTTCTGAGGTGTATATGGCTGGTGACAAATGGATTAGAAAGAAATCGCAGGCGACATCCATCCCAGCGGAACACATGATGCCCACCTAGGCAGAGGAGAAGAAGGTGTTGGACAAAAATGAAGGCGGAATCCACCGGATTGCAAGCAATCGGTAGATTGGGTCGGATCCTTCGGGTTACAGGATCCAACCCGCGGAAGCATAAAACGGCACATAAGAACAAAAGAACCAGGTGAGCGCCTACACAAATGGCCCGCATAAATCGTACGGTAATTCGCGAAAGAGGATTGGTGACATATAAGAGCTGGAACCAAAACGATTTGGCGCGCTGCTCTGATTGGTGGAACCAAGGCCTTGGAAAAGCAATAAAATGCGTGTTATAGGCTATAACATTCATACTAGGGACAGTGAACTGCCTTCGGAAAAAGCGGAAAAGTGGTGGTTTCCCGGGGGCAAGTAGCCAATATGAAAGTTTGAATGCGATGACACCATCTGGTGAAGCTGTTTGGGTTATATAAATCTAATGGCTCATGGAACTGAGATAATTAATGAGATTGGGACAGTGAAGAGGGGAAAGCGGTCTGTCTGTTTTCATAAGTTTCACAAACTCCTACAAGAAGGCTAATCACTATCTGCGTCCGGGACCATAATACCACTGACCAAAGGAGGGCTACAGCGGCGCCTGACGATACAGCAAAAACCGCCTTATACAAACATGAGCCTGAAAATGAAACCCTGGCACTTAATACGCCCGTCTCCGTTCCCACGTTGTTCAGGCGCAAAATGCAGGAGGGAAACGCAAAGCAAGCAACGCTGAAACACCACTCTCCATTGCAGCATTTGAATAGCTTGCCCACAGTCGTAAGAGAGCTGGTACCGAACGATACACCAAAACAGCAGTTAACCAGGCAATGCGTGAGAAAAGTCACAAAACTCCTACGCAAAGAGAAGAAACGGTCAATGTGATGTGGCATACGACCTCAGCGCGGAGCATTCTCCGTGAATAAATCAGAAAGTCGACGATGGGATGCCTATGCCTGTGGTTTACGCACGGCTACAATTATAGAAAGCATTTGGATGGGGATCAGGGAGATGACCGGCAGAATATATGCATTGCGCTACATGGCAATATGGCTGAAAAAACGAGGAACGTGTGAAAGGCGGTAACTTCATTGGAGTTCCTCTCTTTCATTTTAGACAAGGAAAACGGTAGAATCGGGGGCTCAGTGCTGATGACAATAGCAAGGCAGAATATGGCTTACGAATTGGGGCAATCTAAAACCATGATTACACGGGCATCGGTGATTACTGGAGGGCCAAAATCCTTCCACTGCCCCCGTCTAACGAAACTCGTGAGCTGAAGGATCTGAAGACGACGGCTGCCATAAGCAAGAGCCGTAAGTTGTTCATCATGTAGGATTTCAACACATTGGAAGGCAGCCGGTCCTCTGAGGCAGCTGCAGAATTAACTTTCGGGAAAAGAGTTTTTGTGATTCTTTATTCAATAGAACATCAAGGAGTTTGAAAAATACCACAGCAGTCATCGCTGGTTCCTTATTTTGCAGTAACAAAAACTCTGAATGACATAAATCGATTTGATTTAAGGAACCCATGGGATGTGGTACCACGGGGTGGCACAACTTCAGTTTTAGACGCCGAAGCTATCTCTATCTCTTGTTTCCCTTTACCTGCAAACCATTTGGCATCACTCCCGAGTTAAGCTAATTTTGTTTTTATTTCCTTTACTAATAAAATAACAATGTGAACCGTTTTTCAAGAAGGGAACTGCAGCCAACAGAGGGCTGTCAAGTGGGGCCGTTGACCTCAGTGGGAGGATTAGAACCCGTGACTTTCACTTCCAAACCCCACGACCCTGTCCGCTTGGCTACCGCCGGCTAATTCCAGTTCATATGCACCAGGTGTTCCAGATGAATGTAAAATTACGCGCACATGCGCTTTTCGGAGCTCGGTCAGTCTCGCCGTGCTCCGTCTGTAGACATCTTCCCTGATAGGGGCACTGAAACCTAACTACGGCTTTAGGACAGTGACGCACTACCCAGGAATGTGAAGAAAAAAACACACGTGTTAACCATTTTCCGAAATTCCGAAAAGACGGTTATAGAAAAGGATGCCCTCAAACATTTAACAGTTGTTTATGTTGTAGATCACTTCGACAGGCACTCGGGCTGGGGTTGTAGGCCGCCGCGTCTGTGTGTGAGAAGCAAGTTGTGAGCTTGCATATTGGATTTGGTCATTTTGACACTTGATGAACACCTTGGCCGACGATCCTCTTGAGCTTTACACGGACCCAGCTGTCAGAATATTTAATCTCTATTTGAAAAAAGAAACCGATCAAAATTATCTCAGCTTTGGCGAATTCTCACGGCTTGTTAGCTATTCAAAGACTGTAAACGCGCGTATCATCATCCAGAAGAAAGTGATCGAAGATTCCATTGATATTGTTCACTCTCGTGTGTGCCAGTTGCTTTGAAATGAATGATACAAGAGGCGCTGCTCTCGTGCTCGCAATCTCAAAACTGGGGTCACTAGAACAGGAAGGTAAATATCTCATCTTGAGACAACATTCGCCGCACTGTGAGATGAGTTTCCTTATCGCAAGCGGTCAAAGTCCGGCTCATGCCCCGCGGCAGCCCCTGAATTCCAAGCAAGCTGGATTTCCCAACAGGAAGTTCCCGATGCGACGCGAATAATCACACCGAACAAAAGTGCACCCGAACGATTTACCATTTGGGGACGCTTCCCAAAAATGATTTCCCCGAAGATTTTTTCAAGCAGGCATTTAACCGCTTCAAACTCCCGTTCCTTATTAGAGGCCGGTAGGCCTGATCAGTCTTCAAGCAACCACGCGATGTTCTTGGTATCCTAATGAAAACAGAATCAGCTGACCACGTCGCAGGAATGATCCCATGGGCGCACCAAATCAAACGAGAAAAAAGGCCTCAGGGCGGTCTCGACCGATATGCAACCTCACGTCGAAACCATAAAGAAACCATTTCAACCAGCAGGGAAGCAGTGGGGATCAAAAATTACCTCCACATCCCGTGGTACAGATACAAGGCCTCTAAAGCCAAACCTGCGCCTTCCCCTGTCGCGATTAGAACATCAAGTCGGTCGGTTAATGTGCGATGATCAGACCCACTAAGAAGGATACCTTGCACTCGGAAACCACCAGCATGTCGCGAACATCTAATGAGAATCCTTCCATCCGGATAAGTGGCAAGGATTCATCCTGATTTTGGAATTCTCACTGAGGAAGTAAAACGGACTCCAATATTTTGCACATCAACATTAGTAGAAAGCAGGTGAAGCACCATTGTTTCCCTAGACTTTTCAACATGCCAAGGAAGTGCATCGACTCCTGGTAGTCCTACCGTCCGTCGGGAATGGTAGATGCACCCGCTTGGTGAAGCCAGTCATCTCTGTCGTGTCGTGGGCCTACGCTAACAATGCAATCATTACCTCAGGATTCCAACCGTACTGACTTCCCAGGGTCATTTCCAATAATCTCCATCGAGGTATGTCCCTTGCGGTCCTGAAACAATTCCTGGATACATACCCCGGTCGTTTTACTGGAACTGTTTAAGTCTCCTCAACCAATTATCAAAATATAGAGAGTTAATAATGATACTAATATTAATGTATATTTTCCCATTTGCGAGAGGAATGCGCAAGGCAGGATCAACTTTTTGCAAGCATGATGCATAGGAAATGCAAATGATGGAAATCGAATGGGATAAGGTGGTGGTAGCAATATTGAGTTATTGCAGACGCCCACAGGAGTGAAATGAGATGCTGCAAATCAATGGGGAGAGTACAAGCATGCCAGTGAAAAGCAAAATAATAAAATCTAATTTTTCAAGACCAAAAAGAGTTTCCTGGGACTGCGTGCAAACAGCGGACTACGAGTCATTTCGAGTTTAAGTGCACTAAATGTGCTCATTGATAGCGCAAAATACGGATCGAGCTCAATGGTGAATATCGATATGTGGCCAGATTCCCCGAACATCGGGATTTTTAATTAATGGACGGAAACGTTACGCTGAAAAGATGACAAGCGGTGGTAATGCGGTAATTGAATGGAAGTAGTGAAAACCAGGCGGAACGTCAGGCAAATCGGATAAGACACGCATTTGACTACAAATGGCCAAAAATTCTTAGGGCGGAGGAAGACTGTCAAGATTGTCTCAAACTATCTGGAGGAAATTCACGAAGCTTCGATTATGGAACTCCCAAAAATAGTGATCATATTTACATACGGATGGCGGTAAGCTGTACCGGGAGGTGCTTCAGATAAGAGAAACTTTGTGTAAGAACACTCCCTAAATACACTAGCCAAGAATGTCCTCTAAGCTGCCAATTTGTTGTCGCAGCTTTTGATCTTAGTCATCAGTACGGGTGAGGAATATGAGGTGCGCAGGCCGTTCCGGGGACAGTAGTAATCGCGGTTTTATCCAATTGCAAAGATGCGAGTTGAGATATCCAGTGCGATAATCGGCGTAGTTTCGGTTGAACAAGCCAGAACTCGAGCGCCAGTTCTAGCTAACAGGTTCCTAATAGGAATGATAGGGTAGCAGATTTGGAATCGCCATTACGAGGACGGAAGCGTTAGCAGTGCGTCTGCTGCGGATGCGAGATCTGAAACGGAAGACAGAGAAGTAGTCTGGCTTGGGTGCCAGCTTGGGGTTATGGTGATTATTGGATCGCGACAAAATACCTGCAACATAGTGCATCTATTCCGTAAAATGTGGTAACTAGAATTGGACTATGGTAGCAGCTTATGGGTATTTGACGGTTTGAGGCTACGAAGAACGACCTATTCAGCCCTGCCAAGCCAGTAAAGAGGATAAGATGACATGAGGAGCTAGGAGTACACAAGCTGAAGGTGTTTAAAATCACGGAATATGATGAGAGCATGGATCCGTCAAGAAGTCCGTTGACAATTTCGTCAGCCCACATTGGGAGAAGCTCAAGGGTTAGTTGCTTAAGCCACTGGCAAAGAGGGTACATCACTACAAGGG
>LUCM01001995.1:0-30286 GCA_008360955.1 Fasciolopsis buskii | reverse complement strand
CCTCTGTGATTATACCCGCTCACAAAAAGGGCTCGCGCTATGACCCTGCAAACTATCGCCCAATAAACCACACCCCTTTAGTTTCAGGATCATGGAGCGCCTGATTAAGAATAGTCTTATGGCCTACCTTCTGGAACAAACTTATTAACCATGGCCAGCATGGTTTCCTTCGTAAGTAACCCTGCGCTATTTGCATGACTGAGTGACTGAACATTATCAACGTGGCCTTGAGTACTGGGAGGCCAGTTATAGCAATCTTTTTAGACAAGGCGAAAGCTTTCGACGGAGTATCCCACCCTAGGTTGCTAAGTAAAATGGCATCCTACGGTTTTGTTGATCCAATGCTGTCGTGGTTTTCATCTTATTCGCTATTTAGAAACCAGATAGTGCAAGTAAATGGCTTAATATCTGAACCTAGATTAGTGTCCAGCGGTGCGATCCAAGGCAGCGTCCTGGGTCCCCTGCTCTTCCTGTTGTACGTTAATGATGTCTTCGATGTTATTCGAAACGGCACCCCGGTCCTATTCGCGGACGATATCAAAATTGTGGGCACCTTTAGCCCTGAAGCTTTAGAATCCACCAAACGTTGCACATCACAAGACTTAGCGTCACTTAACTCCTGGGCAAACGACTGGATGACGAAAATTTCCGCTGAAAAAAGCAGTGCCATAGGGTACAAATTCGTTATACCCCTAAGAGAATTCAAGCTTGGAACACAATTCATCCCCGTAAATTGCCAAGTTCGCGACATAGGCCTGAATTATTCCTGCACCTTAAACTTTTCGGAGCATGCTCTCGTACAAGTGGCGAAAGCCAATAAATTAGTGGGGCTGATACACCGAACTCTGAAGTTGAACGAAAGCAAACTACACCTTTTTAGGACCCACATCGAACCCATTCTAGTGTATTGCTCTCTAGTCTGCTCCAACATGAGGCAGTGTGACAGAGTTGCGATTGAAAACGTCCAGCGTGCATCTACCAAGCAGGTAATTGGCTACTCTGCAGGTCCAAATTAAATGGAACGCTGCGATTCGCTGAAATTAGATTCCTTGTGGCTCCGACGCATGAGAGTAAACCTGGTACTCTTAAAGAATATTATCACAGGGGACAGATGTGTCTCTGCACCTCGTGTTAGAAACCCACTCCCGTACTCTCTCCGAAATGCGGATTCTATTATAACTCTTCCTGTTCCAAAGACTTCCGTTAGAGCCAACTTCTTTATTGTTAGATATTCGTCTTTATGGAATAAACCCCACATCAGCTGCGCATTCTGTCACCATCATTCATTGCATTTAAAAACGAAGTACGCAAAGTAGTTACTGTACCCTTTCTCATTAATCTATACCACCCACACTTATTTGAGGATCGAGTATACCAAACTGGATTGGGCTTCTGAAAAACGCATTGATGTCACCTTTTCGTTCATTGCGGAAAGAAAAGTAAATTTCCCTACTAATGTCATTAGGAATTAACCTTGTCTCTTCCACTTCAAACAGAGCTCTGACACCAGCGCATGTTACTAAGTTACTTGCGGTTCCACTTTAAATGCATCTCACCGTTCCTTTGCCCGAAAAATGGTACCTATCGCTCAATAGTCTGACTTCATATCCACAAACCTTATCGGTTTAACTGCGTATAGGGCAGCTCACCCATAGCCCTCTCCCACCCACTCACCTTACTAATTCCAACACCGTCGCCAACACGGTCTGGCAACCATAACCTGCAACCGTCTTCTAAAAACATTCACTATCACCCCCACCCTTACGTTTCATCAACTCTTCTCTTCATGCAAATGACGGGCCCGTAGAAATCACCTTGTTTCTGACGAACCCAAACGATAACCTCCAGAGGAAATAAGGCCAATTTTTTATTGTGAATGATATAATATTAATAACACAGCGTTGTTGGTAGATGTAATGCGCCAACGTTTCGACTACCGTGGGTAGTCTTTCTCAAGGCAAGTTTTACAATCAAATGACTGAGGGAACGTTCACATGCCAACTGATGTTTAGTTGTGTTCGTGTATGTGTGTGCTTTGAAATGTGGGTCAGGTGAGTGATTAGTTGTCTTCCACGTCATGCGTCACCGTGGTGGTGGGGTCAACTAGCGCGGTGACCTTTGGTATGCTTGTTTCTTAATGATGTTAGGGCTGTCCATATCTCCGAGATCTCTGCTCCGTCGTTCCGATTTATGCATGTGGGGTGGGTGCTTATCGCCAGAGCCTTGGCAACCTTACGCTCAGTGCAGGTTCTGAATCCACGTTGAAGTATTTTTGCGTTTTCATAATCTATGTTATGCCCTTCTGCTATGGCATGCAGAGCGATGGCTGAATCGCGCTCAAGTTTTGATAAGGCCGCCTTATCTGTAGGTCTGCACTTTTCTTTCCTTCTGTGTTCAGTTATCCGCGTCATCAGTTGTCTGCTGGTTTGTCCAATGTATTCAGCCGGGCATTCCTTGCAACTGATTTTGTAGATGCAATTGTCGTGGTCTTGCACACCGACTTGATCTTTAGCTTTTGATAGGTGGCGCTTTAAAGTGTTATCCATCCGGAAGAAAGTGTGAATATCAAAGTCACTGAGGACCTTTCTTATTGCTTCCGAAGTACCTGATCTGTACGGAATTCCGACGGAGGCCGTTTTCTTCTTTTCTTTCTTCGTCATGTTTGTTGACACGCTAGTTTTCATTTGTTTTCTTATGAGGCGTGGTGGGTAGTGATTGTCCTGTAGGATGTCGTGTAGACGTCTTAGTTCTTCGTTGCGTTCGGTATCATCACTGCATAGCTTTTGAACTCTGTTGGCTAGCGAGCAAATAAGAGTCCGCTTCACGCATTGTGGATGAGCTGAACTGAAGTCCAAATACTTATCCGAATGTGTGGATTTTCTATGGATGCCGATATTGAATTTTCTTGAGTCATTAACTTTCAGACGACAGTCTAAGAAGTTGATGACTCTACTGGTGTCTTCCGATTCCATTGTGAATTTAATGGATCTGCATTGCTTATTGAGAGCTTGAAGAAAGCTATCTTTTTTTGTGGACTTGATGATTGCAAATGTATCGTCGACATACCGCACGTACAGGCGTGGGGGGTGGACCAAATCCATTAGGGCTTTTGATTCAACCGAGTGCAGGAAAAGGTTTGCTACAATGGGGGATATGGGTGATCCCATGGCCACACCATCCGTTTGTTTGTACAACTCATGTTTGAACGTGAAGTATGTTGACATGAGACAAAGTTTTATACCCTTAATAATTTCGGATGGAGATAGCACGGTGCGCTCTTCTAAGGAAGTGTCCGATACTAACAATAAATGCAAATAATGTAGACTGTCTTTAATGGGTACACTTGTGTATAAAGAGACCACATCAAAGCTCACTGCAACTTCATCACTTTCTAGCTCAAAGTTTTTTAACATATGGGCGAATTCGAAAGCATCTCTGATGTGACTTACTACCAACTTCTGATAGGGTTTTAATAATCCACTGAGATATTTTGCCAGCTTGTACGTCCCACAAGAAGTGCAGTCTACAATTGGACGAATTGGTATATCGGGTTTGTGGATTTTTGGTAAACCGTAAAATCTCCCAGGTCTGTTGGTTTTTGGCGCCAGTGAGAACCATAGAGATTTCCGAGTTTCTCCTTCAAGCTGGATAGGTACTTGTTTGCCTGGGCCTTTGATTTGTTAAGTGATGAGTTCACTTTCTTCTTTTCTATTTCCTCGTAAGGGCCTTCCCGTAGGTGCTCGGCGACCTTTGACTCATAATCTAATTTGTTAAGAATAACTGTGACATTCCCTTTGTCCGCTTTGGTGATGTGGATTATTCGATCTTGTTTTAGGCTCGTCAGTGCTTTCCTTTCCTCCACTGTGATGTTTGGTGCAATTGGTTGTTGGTTCTTAAGAATGTTGCATATCCTCAATCTAGCTTGATTGGCGTTTTCTTCTGTAAGGTTCGATAAAGCTAGTTCCAGTGTTGGTACAATTTCTTCGACCATCAGTGGTTTTCTCTGGAGATTGAAATTCAGGCCTTTTTGTAGTAATTGCAACTCTATGGTTGTCAACGATCTGCTGGATATGTTCACTACAATATTTTGGGTGTTCATTTTTGTCGGTTGCCTGACCTTTGATTTCGGTCCGTCCTCGGTCGCCTTTTGCGAGATTAGTTTCGCGAACTTGCGTTTTTGTCTCGTTTGGCACGTTTTAAACGCATGTAGTCGACGTTGTTGGATGACCTACATTTTTGAGAATCGCATAGCACGACAGCGGGAATGAATCAGGAACCATAAAA
The DNA here is from genome assembly GCA_008360955.1 of Fasciolopsis buskii. Classification (NCBI taxonomy): domain Eukaryota; kingdom Metazoa; phylum Platyhelminthes; class Trematoda; order Plagiorchiida; family Fasciolidae; genus Fasciolopsis; species Fasciolopsis buskii. Next base: position 26,002 of record LUCM01001995.1, on the reverse strand, counting down.
TGGAAATAAACGAAAAAGAATGAAGGAAACGGTTTGCCATCACGGTGGAGAAATCCAATTAAAAATCAGTAGAACAGTGGGAGTGGACGTTTACCAGACACAAAAGCTCCAACGGAGAGGTTGCTGGGGCACGGTACAGGCTAGCCAGAAATAAAATGCCGAGCTTTGTGCCGATGCATACCGAGAGACATTCGGCGTTTATGTCTCACCAGTGGATACTCGTCGGAAACCGTTAAGGATTGTCAAACAGCTGGATAATTTTCGAGCAATGGATAGCCTGGGGGAGGCTAGAGACCTTAGGAAATTCCTGCATGTAATATTTAGGAAAGTTCACGGAGCCCCTAGGAAACGCCTTATTAAATCCGCAGGGGGTCGCAAAAATGTTGAGTGATAAAACCAATTCAAGTTAGTTCGGGGAATGCCCTCAGAAGCTTGATGGTCCCGAGGCTGCTGGTCTGGATTTACTTTACTCCTCAATCTCGAGGTTGCCGATGGACATGCTCGCAGGTTCCAAAAGGAGAATATCCCACGCGTCATTATTCAAGGGAAAGTTATTATGGAACTGATGAGAATCACTGGTTACTTTCATGTACAAGGACAACTGCGGAGACATATGCGTGCGAACCGCGAACCAAGGACGTAAACAGTCCATTTCAGAGTATCTTATGAAATACACCATTGGGCATTCGGGGCGCATCAGTAAAATGGCGGCCACTGAACGTGGTGCTAACTGCAAACGGGCAAGCACGTCCATTTTTATAAACTGGCTAGCCGGTCGGAAGATGGAAACAGGTTGAAATCCACCCCCATGACTTTCGGAAATCCCCCCGACTTGGCGCATCACAAGCCATAGGATAAACATTTCACCAAGCTATACTGCGGCCAGACGAAAATCAGGGTATCATGGAATGATTCATTAAAAGAAGCCCTCGATTTTAGTTGGGAAACTATCGGTGACGCAGAGGTAAACAAAGTAGAGGGGTACCGTACATATCCGTCTGGGGACTATAGTTTGCACTGAGGACTTAACAAACAAGCCATCAAGTCCACCGCAATGATCAAAGAAACAGACCCTCATCCGGGTGAGCTTGACTTGCAATTCACAGCTAGATTCGCCTGATAACACACTTCATCCGCTTTGGATAATGACTTGGAACCTCAACGGAAAGCTCAGCCTAATTTGATGGGGAACAAGAATGTCACAAAAATTCTTCATTAAAATTTATAGGTCGCAAAATATGCACACAACTACAATGACTATGATAGTGAGTCTTCGTCACTGCCTGGGCAATGGTTAATAAAATAGGGCAACGATCCGTGGAAAATGTCCAGGTTAGCAATAAAAATAAGTAAAAATTGACTATTCAGTGCTTCGGGCAAACGCAGGTGTTTTTGCACTTTCCCCAATGCAATAGCAAACGTTAACGTGAACGAACTATAAGCATATGTTCGGCCAACGTCTGCCATAAAACGAAATTAGGCTGTAACAAATCAAATCTTCCGAAATGAAAGTGGCCTGTGACTGCACCCAGTGGTCATTAAGTGATTGCAACCGGAGGGCACGAGAACGAAAATGGTGACTGCGCGGAGCGGAAAATAATTTAGGGACTAAATCATTTTTGCGAAGAGGGAATTTAGCAATTGTAGACTGGTGTTGGATAAAGGAAAAGCAGAAGTGAAGAATCAGGTCATTTTCAACCATATATCTCCCTTGTTTCCTCTTTGTCGAGAAAACGCATGGCTTAAAATTTGTTCACCTTTGCTTTGAAACGATTGTGTTACGTTTCATAATTCGTGTTCGTATGATGCTTGTTGAACAAAACCGTGAAAGCCATTGAATGCGGCGCTTGTGTAATATGTGTCCACGCCAAATTCTCTGATACCAGGACCGTACAGTTTCCGTTAAAATGGTTCTGTCTTGAATGCAAAGAATCCACGGGAAATGCGTTTCAGGCAAAGCTAGTAACTGATGCAGAATGGAATTCAAAGAACCTGACAGCACATCGGAAATATGCAGTGGGAGCAGTGGATTTTGCGCAATAGAGCATGTCCCATAAAGTTGACACGAGGGCATCCAGCGCGGAATTCAAAGGAGAAACATAAAAACGCTGGGTAAAGAGCAACAAGTGGAGCTGCAACTTTACAACAGGATATCTCCGGGCTCATCCAGGAAGAAGTGATTGAATCGAAGACGGGGCCGGCAAAATCCTAGGCCAAAACAAGAAGTCCATTTCATCCGAAACGTGGTGGGAATGTTTTTTTAGGTAATTTCGGGACATGAGGGAAAACCATATAGAGATCACCTCTAAGAATTATACTTTACTGGGCTCTAATAAGGCAGAACCGGTTAACAAGGAATCCAAGGGCAGTAGGGGATTGGATTGTGGGAGAGAAAGGGACCTCCAGAGATTTGCAGAACCAGGCTCCAGTGCAGCATTCCTAGGGATTAACAAGGTTGGAGTATGTCAGCAGCTTCACGGCTTTGACCCCGTAATACCAGGGTCGTTGATGGTAGAGGTTTGTGATCCTTCCTTCAGAGAGTAGCAAAAGATCAAACCGGAGCACCTGAGCGGCGTACCTAAGTGTGTTTAGAAAAGATGAGTATAGGAATGAAACCGTAAAAAATGTGCCATGCAGTGTTACAGCATGCAAAATCACGCGTCAAACAACGTGCCGCCAATTCGGGTACTCTGCCCGAGGCCGAGTTAATCGCAAATAATCACTTGAGAAGCACTGTTTGGAGAATAGTTGGAATTATGGGTATCCGCACGCATCTTAGAGCCTACATGTGCTGCTAATGCAGGGCAAGTGGTTCAGGGAGCATTACCCCCGCAAACGCGTTCGGTATGCGGAAGCGGTGGAAGGCGCCGGTTGCGTTTGCCCATGACGACGAAGCGTCCTTTATAGCAGTTACAAAAACCTGGTAAAGAGGCTAGCGGCAGGATAGGGAGGGGGAAATCCAGGAGGGTTAGTAGCCATCGCTGTTAGAGAATGGATAGAGCAGCCATCCACAGTTTTGCGTACGGGGGTAAAGGAGTGGATGGTCCAGTTTGTTTGCGCATATCTCTCCCAAGGTCGAGCAATGGAGAAGACAACCAACTCGTTCAAGCCTTGAAGAGCGCGATAACTTTTCAGCGTCTTCCAGAGATTGCAAAAAGATTTAAAGCCAAGAATATAAAGAAGCTTCGCGCTAAAGCGTTATGTCACTAGGAGACTGGTGAAACCAGTGTGACAAACCTGTGGCCGGTAATGAAGGCGTCCTCGCCCACCATCCAAACAAGATTCCACTGCTGAACGGACGATGAAGAGAAGACAGTGCAGTGCGACAAAAAGCAAGAATAGAAATGGCTTTAATTAGCCGGGACCGAGGATGGTGCCTATTTGATCCATCTGAGAGCAGTCGAGCACGCGCTATATGCGCCAGGAGAAGAAAGGAGGCCGTAGATCAACTGAAAACGCAAGGAACACTAACAAGGCAAGGTTTTCTAAGCGCCATAAGGAGCACCCCAAGAATTACTACGTGCCTAATCAAAAGGATCTTTCAGGGCCGGGGCTGGCCCACTAAAAGTGACTAAACGTCCAGCGGCAGTGAGCACAGTGGCGATTCGAAATGGTTGAAGGAATTCATATGGATTCGGATCAGGCACTTCCACCACATAAATAGACAGCTTGCAGGTAACAGAGTATGCGGTTCAGCCACACCCGGCGAGCCACCGTTAGCAAGTTTGCTGGGTTAAATGAGGTACAACCAGGCTATTGGAACACCTCTTGCCGACCTCTGGGCGGGGCAACTTGTAAGCTGTATAAGGCAAACCTGAAGCAGAGGTATTTACTTCTGCGTTAGCGGCATACCCTAAGAGCGGCTCGCACCCGGAGGTAGGGAATTACTGACCAGCGGGTCAGACAGGCTTATGTTTAAAGTGCTTAAACACTTCATCAGAAAACGTGCGCCTACATGTGACGCAACATTCCATGCCATGTTCCGCTCAACATAGATTTCTGGAACGCAAACCTTCATTGATGTGGCTCTCGGACTAAGTGAAGACGTGCAAGTAGAAATATTTTATCTCGAATTTCTAATGCTTCTGAATCGGTAAACCATTCCCTCATGCTGCTGCGGTTGCGGGTCTTTGGCTCAGGTGGAAGGTTACTGTAAGTGTATATGCGAATTTTCAAAAGGTAGGACTTCGTCTCCTAGGGGACGCCAGTTCGAACACGAGGATGTTTACCAGCGGAGTACCCCAGGGCTCACTAACAGGCTTCCTTTTGTTTTACCACTAGAGAATAAATCGAATGCCACACTGCAGCCCATTGTGTATTCTTCGTCAATAGAGCGAAGGTAGTTGGGTTCTCTGGGAGAGATTCCCTAGGCACGGATATCCCCTCAGCATCAAACTAGGCAAAAACATGATATCTGACTTTTAGCAAAGGAAAAAGCCAACTGTTTACGAGGAACGCAGAGAACATTATAATTACATATACACATGGTCTTTTCACGACAAATGCCTTAGGCGAGCTAATAAACCTGGTAAGTTACGTTGGATTTCATTGGGACAGTAGGCTGCGTTTGCAAGGAACGCAAGGAATGAGATTTGTAGACTGACGTCAGTGCTTCCTTGTCGAAATGCGGAAATTTCCACTCCTCTGTACATTGCTTTCATTGATTCTCACTTAGATCAGTACGCCTAGGCATGGTCCACATTTTTTAAAAAGGTAGAAACTATTTGAATTTGGTGCAACGGCTGCCGCAGGCAAGAATCAAGGTCAAATACAGAGCATGAGATCAGCGGCTGACTGGATGGACTTGTTTAAGTTGGAACGTTGAGAGTCTTGGTGGCATTTGAATGAAAATTTCAAGTTGTTTAAAGGCGTCTTTGCATTTCGTCCCGAGACCCTTCTCCAGGAGGTCGTCGGCTTCAGTAAACAGAGGATTGGAAAGAACTGACGAAGCATCGCTTTCGGCTTGCATCTAAAAGGCATTTCTCTAATAAGATTTTAATGAACTGGCGAAAAAATCCACTGCAGTTGCCGGTGAGAAATGTGCCATTAAGAATTTAAAAAGGGTAAGTTCGTGAGATGCGGTATGTCCATTTTCTAGGCTTTCTGGAGTGCCCACGGAGCAATCATTTTCTCGACGTAGGGTGTGATTAGCCTTTCTTCTCTATCAGTTGTTGCAGCAGAGGCGGGGTCACTTGGACTGCGAGAGTGTTACATGGAGACTAACGTTCAACGAGGTGGATACTAATTTCCGTGAATGTCATTGGACGGTCGTTTGTCACTTTCAGTCGCTTGTCTTGTATAAACTGAGCTGAAATCCCCCCCCGGATGAAGCTCATTTCGACAGGGGAACGGTGGAAACTACTTAGATTCCGAAAATTACGGAACTCCTCTCAACACTGGAACAAGCTTCGATAGAGTTAAGCATCGGACATGACACCCTGCGATTGTCTGTCCACTGATGAAACTACTTGCAGTTTGTCACGCATGTCTGCATTGCTTAGATTAGGGAGAGAAAAGATCTTAAGGATAAAAAACTGCCACGGTGTTGAGGATATAGAATGGCAGAACGGTATGCAGGCCGGAAAACGACAGATCAGCGAGTGTGACTAGCATTATGTATAAGGGTCTGGAGGGGAGCACTGGAAGGCAATGTGGGAGCCCCTATTGAGTTGCAGTACTATTTCAGCAGCACATTACGAGTCCACGGAAGGGCATTTTTATACCACGTATCTCTTGCTATTTCTAAATCAGATTGCGAAATGATCACGGAGGCGATGTCTACAACATAGACTTTAGCAAGACATTGAATTCAAGTAAACAAGATCGCTTAGGTCACACTATGAAAGCACTAGGAATAACGGTCAGGCTAATACTTAGGTAATCTTCTCGCCTAGGGGGAGGACTATTGGCATTAGTGTTGGAGGGGTACGCAACGTCCTCCGCCAACCATGCTAGGTGGAGTTCCACAATGATGGGTACTGGGATCCATACTTATCCCCACGTTACTGAAGAACCTAGAAAATCTCAGACAGTCAGACCTGCTCACGTAAATGCGACATTCCATTGAGGTCTGGGGGAAAGCATGAGGAGGATGAAATAGATAATATATTATGGTTGCTTCTTAGGACAAGGATCTGGGTGTAACTATTGCTGAGGTACGCTGTTTCCCGTTGTGAGTTGTCATCGTAGCCATATTTTTAGTTAGCTAATTTTATATTGACATTTCTGGCAGATTTGGTGCCAGTTTTCTGAACAGAAAATCAGCCTGAATTTACTGCACTTTTAATATTGATTTATTAACTGGTCAACAATTCCGCTATTTTTCTGTCTAAACTTACGCGCTCAAGTTCACAACTCTGATCTGACCAAAATTTAAAAGATTTTACACTTCATAGAAAAAAGTCTGTGTTGTTCATCTCTTTCTCAGATTAGCCGAACCTGTTGGTTTCGGTACCCATTTTTCTCTCCGAACGTTCCCAGAACTCTCACAGCCATCGACCTGTTTAGACGCATCTCGTGGCTCAGGCTGTGCTGTTTTGCTCATCAGCATCGTATGATCTTTACTACGGTAAGACTGTTTAACTCTCCTTACCTGCAGCAGCGCACTATTGGCCTACTAGATTACCTCTCGGGCCATTATGCATAAGTAGAATCTGCAAAGCAGAACCTGCGCACTGCAAAGGAGAACTTGGCAAATAACTTTGCTCCTTCTGAATACTATTGTTTGGATACTAACTTAAGCTAACTATTGCCCGTCGAGCATACCCTGCTTACTTTCTAATTATACCCTTCCGTTTCACAATGCCTGCATCGCAATCGTGAGGGAAATAAATGTACAAATAAAACCGCAAGCAACTCTCAGCAAGCATTTTAAGATCCGCGTAAAGAAACGGACCTCAGGGACGGTTGCGATAAGTGGTACTTCAATCTCGGCGGGTCTCCCTGATGCATGAAACAAACCAGCAGGAGGGCCACTGACCTTGAAAGAAAGAGCCACATCTTCCAAAATGATGATTAGTCACTGGAAGGTATCGTGTCAAGAGTATCCCCAATCATGAAACTAAAGCGAACATGGACTTGTTCCTCTGGATCCCTTGTTTAATCGACTGTTCATCGCCCAGCGCGCCCGCCATCTGCACATTGCTCACGCACGCCCTGCTCGCACGCCCCTGTCAAAATACACTCAGCCTTCCGCCGCTTCCGACTGTCTTTTACTTGTACCGGTCCAGTGTCTGGATTGTCAGCATGGCAGCCATTCAGAGCCGAGTGTGGGGACGCACAAGTGATCTCAACGGTTAAGGTCAACCAAACATAATGTGAGGTCCGCGCTAAAACTAGCGGTCTTGCAAACATTTTGAGATTGTAATTAACCCTAGTACTCATAATCGTGATACAGCATTCCCCTAGTTGAACCCCGTTGCCACAGAGCTTGGCAAATGCACTGTTGCCGACAATAATAGAGCGGTGTCCAATGTTCGGACCACCTACCGCTCCAAACTGTCATATTCTGAATACTGGTTGCATGGGGCTTGTGCCATTATCAGTGTTCTTGTATCAGGCTGCAGGAAGTTCCAAACAACGCGGCTGTTTCTTTCTGCATCAACTTCCTGATGAGCTGAAAGCTAAATAGCTTACTACCAGATAGCAGTTATTTGACCGAGTTATGCCCTTCAGGAATATTGAAAACTTCGTCTACATGAAGCCCATTCTAAAAGATGCAAATGGAAGTTCTAGAAATTCGTCGGCTAGAACCCTATACACGAAGTCAAAAGTCACCCTTACACCTTTACCTCGGAGTTCGTTGGATAAGTTGTCCACGCCGGAGGTTAGCAAACCAGCAGCATATAAAAACAGCAGTTGACTTTGATTTGTTCGCCGTCCATCTGGCACCCAAAAAGAAGCTCGCCTAACTGTTTCTAAATTTCAATAAATGGAGTTGCAAGCCAACCAAAAAAATTGTCTGTCAGGGCACCTTATGCACCCCAGATGCTCTCCACTGCTGCAAATGGCTTCACCGTTTACCCAAAAGGGCCAGATCCATCAAGCCACCGCTAAAATATCCAACGGAAACTTCTCCGCATTGCCCGTCCAGCTGATCCCAAATGAGCGACTACCTACTGCCTCTTGTCAGCCTAATGTATTCCACTACAACTCATCAGACGCCATATACAACTTCTACTTACCTGAGTAGCTCACCGCTAACTATGGCTCGTACCCCCGACACCTTAACCATCAGACTCAAAATGACAGGTTCTGCTTTTTTTCTACGGTTTGCAAAACCATCATAGACTCATCGACCACAAAACCGCTGCCCCTATGAGTCTTCAACCATCCCATTAGCTCAAGCTGCCCTTAATCCACCCTATCCACAAACTTTCTGCTCCAAAGCTGGTGGAATCCCACCCATCCGCCTACCTAGCCATCCACCACCTGGATACTCTATCACCCACAATTATTCTTTACATATCATTAAACTACTATTACCTGAGAAGTTCTCCCCACCTGCCCCGCCCTTCCAAGTTGTGGTGCCACCCACCGATGTGGTTCCATTAACATGACTACCCCTAATACGAAAATCTACCTCCCTGGGACTAGTTTCTTTCTTGACCTAAACTTTCATCGTTTGCCCAGTTATATCCTAGATGGCCGAAAAGAATGGCCTTTTACGAATTCAGTCAGCCCTACTGTGATAAACTATAAATAATCTTCGGCGCCGCTCATTCTGACTTCTTGATCATCCCATCCTATAATCATCCGAAATGGCTTCCGGCCAGTCATCATGCCTCTACACAAATTCCCGACCTCAAAAAATCTCATTGTTCCTTACGGAGTTCTTCTCAAGCCCAGCACGTAAATTGTAGGTCCAAAACCTGCTTCTCGCCGTACTTCGGCTCATCAGGCCACGCTGCTGATTGTTGGTCCCCCTACTAAACCTTCCAGCACTGACTGCACATTCAAAGTGTTTCTGATTTTGCCTAACTGGCGATCCTTCTCAGGTGAAATCGGCACCCTTTTTGTGCAAACTCACTCCTACGACATCTTTCTAATCACTGAAACGTGGTTGACCATAAACCAAATATTTCTGAGCGGTTACAATCGCTTTCTAACGAACCAAACTGACGGGCACGGAGGTGGTCGCCTGACTAACGTTAAGCGTAAATTCTTCTCTCCCCCTCCAACATCTAGTGTTAGACGTTTTGCCCGGCACTTTGTGGCACAACACTCTAGTGTACCTTGGATGTGTGTACCGACCTCCATCATCAAACAGCTTTTAGCTCCCCCAACTCATTAAGACGTTCAGACACATCGCATCCATCCATGGGGAAACGAAATTTATAGCAGAAGACTTTAATGCTCCTAGGATCTATTGGTCCAATCTTCGCAGCTCTTGAGCGTCGTTCGCGTAACCCACTTTGGAGGATGTCGCAAAACCCAATAGCGGATATAACAGCCTCGACCCCGTATTCACCATGGTCTGCCTAATGTTGGCACCGTGATAAACAACTTTCCTGGTTGTGCCCAAAATATACTCTCCTGCCTTCTTTTTATTCGTGCCAGACCCCGAACATCTGCAACCAGCACCCGGTCCGTGAACGTCCCTTGCAAATTAGCAAACTGGGCTGGTTTGGCTGCCGCTATCCGGGGCTATGGCTGGTCTAATTTGTTTCTTTCGTCTGACTCACAAACAGCTGCAAACATCTAAAACGCAAACTCGTAGTCGGTCATTAACAACCCCGTCCATCACAGAGCTCAACCGCGACCAAAGTGGGCCAGCAAAATCTGCAAATATGAAAAGATTCCTAAACTGCAGAAGATTTACACGCCAACCTCAGACTTCCCAATTTCGCCGAACATAAAAGCATCTGCTTCTCTTCCAGCCTCATTAGCGACATCACCACCGATAAAATCCCCCTCTCTACACTAATGGACCAAAGACTCGTCCATCTTCTTTGATGCAGAGAAAACAGAGAAGGCTGTAGCCGTCATCAAACCGCCTTACCAACCTGGCTCAAACGGAGTCCTCATGACCGTTTCCGCCTCGGTCAACCCGACACAGCACTTCCATGATAAGATCTGTTTACTACCTCCATGTAAACTGGAGTGTTTCCCGTTTAATGGAAAGTCTCCACCTTTATTTCTCCCCACAAAAATGCACCACTGTACTAACCACAAAACCACCGTCCAAAAAAACATATGCCCAACTTGGCCAGACCCAAGGAGAGGACGGTCAACGACCAGATAACTGTCGTTCTCACGACCAAAAACTTAGTTGGTTAATCACAGCATGGTTTTCTTATGCACAGATCCTATACCTTATGCAACTTTGATTCTTTACCCAGTCACTCTGAATGTCGATAAGAAAACGGCCAGGGCCCCATGAAAGATTGTTACTAAAGATCAAATCCTATGGCTTGGAAGGTCCGCTCTACTCTTGGTTAACTTCCTACCTCTTTGAGCGCTCGCAGATTGTTAATATCAATCGAATTCTATTCCAGCACAAACCAATCACTAGGTATTGTCTTCGGCCTCTTTTTATTCCTGCTCTATGTAACCGACGGTTTTCGAGAAATACGCCACGGCAAACATTTATTATTCGAGCGACGACATCAAGCTTGTCTATTCTTTCGAGCTATCTTGCTTACCCAAAACCATGACCAGTATTATGGAGCATGTAAGTGGTTTGGGCGAGGGCGATGAAATTATTAATAATAATAATAATAAAAATAATGTATATTTCTCAGTTTGCGAGATGCATGCGCAAGGTGAGATCAAGTTTTACATAGATTATGCACAAAAAATACGGGAGAGGGAGAGGGGGTGAGAGCGACCTTCGGTAATTTGAAGGGCTTGTTTGTCTTTGGATATTTCTCGACATGCGAGAGTCATGCGCAAGGTAAGATCAAAATTGGGCCAAGAAGGAACAGTGCGGACACGGAAAACGAAAACCAAACGTACAATGCAATGAGATTTTGCTCACAAGATCATAACAGGCAATGTGATGGAGATGAGGATCAATATGGATGTGATAACGGAATGGAGATGAGTGAAAACCCGACTGAATACCAAAAAAGGCAGTATAGAACTCAAAAAATCTGAAAGCACAGTCCGTTAAGCAAGGAAAGCGGCAACGATGGATGGGAATTGTGCGATCGTAATACTAATGCATGAGGGTTGTTTCGAGCAACTTTGAGTTCATAAATTCGGGCCTGGTATAGAGATGAAGGTGGCGTTGGAAAAGAAGAAGGAGAACCGGAGTCAAATTATGCGACGTCTGGTGGACTGGTGTGAAGAACTGTTACCAGGAACATCGGTCTATTGCCAAATTCCGCTTACCGGAATAGAGGTTGATGAAAAATGACAGTTTTCAGCTGTTTTCGGATGTCAATATGCATTGTGAACGTCAATTTATATCAGATGCCAATAAAAATACTGCCCATTCAAGAGACCGTTTTGTATCGATTTGGCAGAAGAATTTTGGGGAGGAGCAAGAGGAAGCCAGTACAAAATGGTGCACGTGAGCTTATGAGCTACAGTGCTATTTACCTCGGCGGTGCTAATGGGTGGGGCTGACCGAGTGCTGGCCAACCAACCTGAAAAACCGTTTGAGGATGAACGCGGGAGGTGTAATCCGTCAACCTAGTTGCACCCGCACACCGCTGCAATTGAGCTGCCTGCCCGATGTGCGCCGGCCAAAGCGGTGGATATGACCGCGCCCCGCACCACTGTGGTAACATCGGCGCACTCGCGGTGTGGTGGAAGGAACTCGAGCATGGTGTGGTTAGTGAGATATCGTCTTTCCAGGATCCGATAATCGCCAGAGCACGGGGTGTGTTTTCATCCAACCAGAACTGTAAGGTCTGGAAGAGAGAAAAAATACAGACGACAGTCTGGCCTAGCTGCCAAATGCAGATTAAGAAGCGATCAATCTTACGAGCAGCTCAGAGAAGGAAGTTACCAGGGCGCATACTACAATTCAGAATTTTCGGTGGCTAAGGAATCCAGGTTTTCATTCATATGTGCATGTATATAATTAAATAGGTGGGCTGGTTAATCTAGTGTGTGGATCGTCTGCGCTGTGAGTAGGCAGAATGAACCGGTATTTGGTAGGATCGTCTATTCTATGAGTAAGGAGAATGAGCCGGTATTTTATAGGACGGACAGGGAATAACTGCTGGTGATATAAATAATGATCGAACTACAAAGATAGATGCACTAGAGGTTGACTAAATTCCACTTGGAACTCAATGATTATATTTCACTCTGGGAGGCCGGGCCTTTCGAAACAAGAAATGGTCGGGCCTAGTGGGCATGGTAAATAAAAACGGGGAGAGAAGATACCACATAAGACTCCATGTTCGTGGCGATAGTTTGGGGTCTGAATTGGCCAAAATGGACAGATATCGATGAGGCGTGAGAAAAAAAGAATCCAAGAAGTTGGCCTTATTTCGTCTGGAGGTTATCGTTTGGGTTCGTCAGAAACAAGGTGATTTCTACGGGCCCGTCATTTGCATGAAGAGAAGAGTTGATGAAACGTAAGGGTGGGGGTGATAGTGAATGTTTTTAGAAGACGGTTGCAGGTTATGGTTGCCAGACCGTGTTGGCGACGGTGTTGGAATTAGTAAGGTGAGTGGGTGGGAGAGGGCTATGGGTGAGCTGCCCTATACGCAGTTAAACCGATAAGGTTTGTGGATATGAAGTCAGACTATTGAGCGATAGGTACCATTTTTCGGGCAAAGGAACGGTGAGATGCATTTAAAGTGGAACCGCAAGTAACTTAGTAACATGCGCTGGTGTCAGAGCTCTGTTTGAAGTGGAAGAGACAAGGTTAATTCCTAATGACATTAGTAGGGAAATTTACTTTTCTTTCCGCAATGAACGAAAAGGTGACATCAATGCGTTTTTCAGAAGCCCAATCCAGTTTGGTATACTCGATCCTCAAATAAGTGTGGGTGGTATAGATTAATGAGAAAGGGTACAGTAACTACTTTGCGTACTTCGTTTTTAAATGCAATGAATGATGGTGACAGAATGCGCAGCTGATGTGGGGTTTATTCCATAAAGACGAATATCTAACAATAAAGAAGTTGGCTCTAACGGAAGTCTTTGGAACAGGAAGAGTTATAATAGAATCCGCATTTCGGAGAGAGTACGGGAGTGGGTTTCTAACACGAGGTGCAGAGACACATCTGTCCCCTGTGATAATATTCTTTAAGAGTACCAGGTTTACTCTCATGCGTCGGAGCCACAAGGAATCTAATTTCAGCGAATCGCAGCGTTCCATTTAATTTGGACCTGCAGAGTAGCCAATTACCTGCTTGGTAGATGCACGCTGGACGTTTTCAATCGCAACTCTGTCACACTGCCTCATGTTGGAGCAGACTAGAGAGCAATACACTAGAATGGGTTCGATGTGGGTCCTAAAAAGGTGTAGTTTGCTTTCGTTCAACTTCAGAGTTCGGTGTATCAGCCCCACTAATTTATTGGCTTTCGCCACTTGTACGAGAGCATGCTCCGAAAAGTTTAAGGTGCAGGAATAATTCAGGCCTATGTCGCGAACTTGGCAATTTACGGGGATGAATTGTGTTCCAAGCTTGAATTCTCTTAGGGGTATAACGAATTTGTACCCTATGGCACTGCTTTTTTCAGCGGAAATTTTCGTCATCCAGTCGTTTGCCCAGGAGTTAAGTGACGCTAAGTCTTGTGATGTGCAACGTTTGGTGGATTCTAAAGCTTCAGGGCTAAAGGTGCCCACAATTTTGATATCGTCCGCGAATAGGACCGGGGTGCCGTTTCGAATAACATCGAAGACATCATTAACGTACAACAGGAAGAGCAGGGGACCCAGGACGCTGCCTTGGATCGCACCGCTGGACACTAATCTAGGTTCAGATATTAAGCCATTTACTTGCACTATCTGGTTTCTAAATAGCGAATAAGATGAAAACCACGACAGCATTGGATCAACAAAACCGTAGGATGCCATTTTACTTAGCAACCTAGGGTGGGATACTCCGTCGAAAGCTTTCGCCTTGTCTAAAAAGATTGCTATAACTGGCCTCCCAGTACTCAAGGCCTCGTTGATAATGTTCAGTCACTCAGTCATGCAAATAGCGCAGGGTTACTTACGAAGGAAACCATGCTGGCCATGGTTAATAAGTTTGTTCCAGAAGGTAGGCCATAAGACTATTCTTAATCAGGCGCTCCATGATCCTGAAACTAAAGGGGTGTGGTTTATTGGGCGATAGTTTGCAGGGTCATAGCGCGAGCCCTTTTTGTGAGCGGGTATAATCACAGAGGTTTTTCACTGGGACGGGAAGATGCGGCACTGAATGAATAAGTTGAAGGTGTTCGCTGACAAAATTGGGATATCGCTCCCGCCTAATGCAACCGCAGCCTGAGGCAATGAATCAGGTCCAGAGTGGTAGCCAATTTTGGCCTTTACCAGCATCTGGCCTACGTCCTTCGGAAGAAATGCAACTGTTAATCTATGCTGTAGTCCAATGTTTTCTTTTTTTCTCAACAACCCAGTCTCTATTATTCGCCATTCACAGTCATATTTCGTTTATTATGTCAGCACTGCAGAGCAGGCTGTCCAAGTTAACTGTCCAGAAAATAACACCTTACATTCCCGAGGTATTCACCAACTTGTTTTCAGTCATGGTGGAGGGCCGATCCCTGGTTCCAAAATGCCCTAGTCATCCTACCGCATAACCAGGGTTCCAGTTTGATGTATAACCCAAAAACCATCCGAGCGTGAACTTTAGACCAATTCACGCTAACTCCTTATCCTCTGTTATAAATCTTGGCCTTTAAATTGCCTATGTGTTATTTCTTAACGAGTCTGCAAAATTGATATGAAGGGTAAGTTGCATTGGAGAAAGCTTTCACAACCCACGAGAACGGAGTGAATATTTGCAAAACGGACCGAAACAGATTGGGGGAAGTGTATTGATGGCCGATAGATAACCTGTAACAAAATGGAAATGAAAAAGAACATCAATCGTATGGCCGTGGATCTTACAATAAATAAATAATTACAAGCCTTTCGAAAACGCAATGATGAAGAATTGAGACAAACCATTATTTGAGGACATGAAGAATGGAAACGTCGTCAGCAGTGAGTAGGAGAATGGCGAGCAATATGGTGTGTGTTGAACAAATTATCTGACGCCGATAAGCCAGTGTGGAAATCGGGTCTCGTTGCTTCTTTTGTCTGCTTCCGGGGCCTGGCTGATGGCAGTTACTGCTTCACTGATAGCCGTGTGTGTCGAGGTGAAAATGTAAGGTAATGATCGCAGTAGACAAGGGTGGCGGCATCTGAAACAGGCATCCATCCATGGGTGCCTCCGACGCGACTGGCTGCCATAGTGGTGGATAGTTTAACTACAATCGGACAGTTCCGGCAGTAAAGCTGTGTATTTGGGAGGACTTGTCCGCTCAAAGGAAAGTGAGCGTTAGGGATTAAATTGTGTGGCCTCGACCTGAAAACAGACTTGCAACAGGGTCATTAGTTCGTGTTGGTGAGTTATACAGGTTAACAACCGGTGGAACAGATCGTTTTTGTCCGGCTTGAGGTAGTTTATTTGAGTCGTGGGTCAGTTTGCTTTCACAGTATGTTCGGATGTGCGAAGATGGGTCCAGAAACTGGAAAGGGAACTCTTGGTGAGACACGGGTGCAAACACGCACACCTGACACGGAACAAATGAGAATAATGGCAGTCTGAAGGTATTCCAGCCGAAGGTTCTGGTGTGCGCAACAGTATGAACGAGAAGTAACAAATGTTACGTACAATTAGGCGTTAAACAACTTTGAGCATGAAATGGGCTAACTGCCACATGCATCTGGAGGAAAAGGTTTAGGTGAGGGCATCAAATGTTAATTTTGGGGTAAATGAGAATCTAACATGAATGCTTAAGTATATTTGTATGCCTTTCTGAATACGTGTTAAACGAGATTGAGCTTTAAGCGAAAAGTTGCCTGGATATGTTTTCATTAGTGGAAGATCCCAGCCTATACCTACAATGACATGTACCTGTGGAGACAAATGGTATTAAAAAAGTTTAGACCTTGTTGATTGGGTTTTGACAAGATCTTCAGTCAGTACCGTGGCCCTAATAATAAGCATTTTCTATTGGGATGAAGGACTCATGCAAGCTTAACAAATTATGTACGGTTGTTGTTTTCCTAATTTCATTTTTAAGGTATTACGGGCGGGAGAAATCATCCCTATATATGGGGTAGTTTATTTCATGGGGGGAATGGTTGATGATGAAGAAGTTTATCCTGAGTGCAATTCTCAGCATGGGAACTTGCGCAATGTGGTCAGCACATCTCACGCCATGAGGTGAGTAATCCGTTACCTGGGGTGCGGAGACGAACACAATTTTACCAATAACCTTATGGAAAAATTGGAGGTTGATTAGAAATAGACGCAGCCATAAGTCGTAGTTTTGTGCAATTTTTCAAGTATTTTAGCGAGGAAGAATAACACAGAAGCAATTTTGTAAATGTTCGTTGCACATTCTCAATTCCGAGTCTATCACTCTAATGCATGTTACAACACATGATGGAACAACAGGCAAAGGTAGTCCCTGTATGTGATGTATATATTAACAACTTGTTTTTCATGGTTCCAAAAACTCTGTGAACCAAACCAATTAGTCCCCCATGGTTTGCAACCTGAATCAGGGTGCACTCGAAGACTTTGGACGTGCCGGAGTAATGCATACCCAGATCTCTGACTGTGTGAGAGGAAGGAATGAATCCTTAGTTAATTTCAAAGACCTGTAGGAATTCGGCTTTTGTGCACGAGAATGCTGCTTTTATGGGCCGATAATTTCAATAAGCAAGATGTGCACCGTGAATCAGGCGACAGCAAATCATTTTTTACACAATCCAGGGTGGTGTTGAGGTCGCGAGTGGAAACGTTTCTACAATTTTTAAATCGTCTGCAAACTGAAATCGAATGCCATGTCTAATGATATGAACAGTGTCTTTGATGTAAAACAGGAACAGTGGCGAACCAACATTCTTCCTTGAATAGCTTCACTAGTAATCGGACGAGGCTTGAATACGGTTCCATTCACGCTCACTCCCTGTATTCTAGAGATCAAACAAGATGATAACCGAGCCAGCAAGGGTTTTTATACCGTAGCTGTTGACATCCGTGAAAAGCTTAAGAGGAGAAGTGCAATCAAAATCTTTTGTCATATCTGAGAAAATGACAATCACCGGCTTTCTCTCGTTGGAAGCCTCCCCAGCTATGCTTAAGAAATTAGTCATGCAGGTAGAACATGGTTTAATTTAAAGTAAACCATGTTGACCGGCGTTTACGAAGTTGTGGCTTAATAAGCAAGTTATTAGCCTGCTTTTTATTATTCTTTCCACAACAGGTGAGACAACTGGGTTGTGCTTGATTGATCTGTAGTTAGATGGCTCCTGCCTTGAGAAGCTTTTGATTTGAGGCATTGACAGAAATTTTGCATCCGTGGAAGGAACCGCCACTATTTAACGAAAGATTAAATATATTGGACTAAAGTATAGGGATGTCTGCACCCCGAATTTGAAGAGCTCTGCGAAAGCTGTCCAGTTCAACTTGGAAGGGCAGTCTTCTTTTTGACAAGTGGCCTAATATCATTAAGGTGGAATGAGAATTTTGGAAGGGGTGCAGAGGAAACTGGGGGAATGCCCGGTGTATTGGTGTTGTTATCGGTTGTCACAGAGAAGGTGAAATAACTAGCGAAAACCTTTGACATCAGTAGAAAGCCATTTACAAGTGCGTCTCTTGAGTATGACAGATGCGATTTGTCTGCTAGATAGGGGCCATTAGTTCCTGGTAGTCTTGCCAGTGCTACGGCCGTGGTCTGTGTGTAATGCTTTATGTTCCTTCTTTTGAAGAGAATCGAGAAGCGACGTAAGGAGTGTATCGAAAAATCGATGCGCCATGTATTGGTTTTTTTATTGTGAATGGTATAATATTAATAACACAGCGTTGTTGGTAGATGTAATGCGCCAACGTTTCGACTACCGCGGGTAGTCTTTCTCAAGGCAAGTTTTACAATCAAATGACTGAGTCATTTGATTGTAAAACTTGCCTTGAGAAAGACTACCCGCGGTAGTCGAAACGTTGGCGCATTACATCTACCAACAACGCTGTGTTATTAATATTATACCATTCACAATAAAAAAAAGAATCGAGAAGGTTTCTAATCCCCCTAGCAAAAGGTTCGTCTGCGGCAGTGCGGCAAACGATTTTGTTCATTAGAACCTAGTTTGAATTACCAAATACTTTTGTAAGTCGATCCAAATGTCCCCATGTTTTCGGGATCATGCCACTGAGTTTGAATGATTAGATCAAGACACAGACCTGGAGTTGCGCAAAACTGGTCGTTGGACAGTTGAAAAGCCACTGGTAGAAAGAAACGGTTCCAATTTTGGCTACAAATTATGGAGTGAAAATGGCCCCACGAGACACTACGGTACGGATGACCGAAGCTGAGGAAAAGAGGGCGGCCGACGAAACTAAAAACTTACGAAAAATCTGGGAATGATCACATCCGAGGATTTTGCTGTACATAGACGTGCGCACCCGGGTTAAGCCATTTGTGAAGACAGGTTCAAGTATACCATCGGCCCTAGTGAGTAATGAAACATGCTGTGTCCACCCACTCAGTCGTACACTGCAAACAAACGCGGAAATGTATTTTGGGGAGGCGAAGGAAGACCGAAAAGTCCCCGGCGTGTTGAAGTCTCCCACTACAAGCTTAGGAACTGGAAGTTCGGCGGCCGCGTTAAAGTCCTGACGCTCGATAGCTACAGTCAGCCAGGTAGGTTCTTACTGCTTAATAAATGTAGGGTAGTTATACCATGAGGCTGAAAGTGTCTCTTGTTTAGATGTGATAGCCTCCTATGAGCTCATTTATCCTGTGTTTCCTAAAAGCACTGCAGCTAATTATGCCAACGACACTGTCGTGGGTACTGCCGGCCAGCATGTCTCAGTGTTAAGAATGGATTCATCTCTGTGATGGCCACCAGATAGACAGTGAGGGCAATATTTGCAGACTGATCCTCCAGTTTCCTATTTGCACGACCAATCTTAAATCGGATGGTGCCCTTACTTATCTACGGTTCATTAATCACCATAGATCCATTCGTGCACCGAAGTCAGACTACTTCTATATTTTGTCTCAGATCCCGCACCCAGGTTATACGCGCCTTTGCCAGTTCCGCCACCTCAAAGGGAACTCCAAATCTACTAGCTTCTCACTCCTGCCGGTAAGCTTCTATTCAGGCCCGCTGCTTGAGTACTGGTCGGTTCAGCCTCAACCGCGCCGTTGATCGCCTTGGATGCCCTTACTCAGATGGACCGATATGTTTGGCCTAAAACACAATTACAACTGCCGCTAGAATGTCTTATGCACTCCTCCAAATTCCCCACAAGCACTGCACTAGGATCAAAAACTGCAACAACAAAATAACAGCACGGAGGATATCAGTGACTAGTGTTTTAAGAACCGTCTTTACTGCTTGAACATTTCCGTGTCCACTGCAACACTCAGAACAGTTTTCTGCCAGCCGCATTGCAATGCGATAAGCAGACATGGAAGTTCCATATTCTCTCCATGCAAAAGTGTCTCAAAATCTCATTTTGCAAACTGTTTGGTAGTCCTTACAGTATTCCTCCGGCTTCGGCATTTCATTGGACATTTATTGTTGCTAAATGCGGCAACGTTGCCCATTTTTCATGATGCTCCGCTTGGTTTTGAATTATTCCCACTCAATTGTCGTATCCCCAATGGTCTTCATTTCCTCACATAAACGTTTCTGTCCATCACGTGTCGCTATTGACGGTTGCGGCCTCCGGCCATATTTCGACATCTGACATTGAGCTCCTGTTGAGTTTTACGTTAGCAATACGCACACTGATTGCTTTTAAACACGAAATGACTCGTAGACCGCAGCTCGGGAACAGTCCCAAAACCCTTCATAAGCTTGCAAAACCTTTTGTGTTTGAGCCTGGGCTCTCTACCCTTGAAAGAATATAAAGTGCTCAGAAAAAAATTCAGAAGCTGATCATCAAGATGGTGGCTGGACAAAAGCACAAATGTTATGATAATAGAATCGACGACACTGGCACTTTCTTCCTCAGGCGGTGGTTTGATTAGGGTTTTCAAAATAGCAAAGGATTATTCAGGCATAAAATAGTGAGGAACTTTCACTCTTTTACTAGATGCTGACGCCAGAGTATGTTTAAGACTGAAGAGCAATGAAACGGCTCTTGATGTAGGAGGTAGGCCATTCACAAATGGGTTATTCCACCAGAGATCCCACTTCCAGAATATGTAGTCAATAGTGATGATTCCAATGGATATAGAGAAGCCGTGGCTGCTTGCTGGGCTGCGGCATATCCAGGTCTGGAGCAGTGAATTTTAGATGAGAATATGAAGCTCATCTTTTAGATGTGATACAGGACCCGAGAAAACGAGAAGGACCGGAGAGTTTCATCCGTATAGCTCAAAACGGTTGGGCAGTACCCTTAAAGGAACTATGTGTAGTATTTTCCAAGACTTCGTGAACGAGGGCAGACTAACAGGGGAGCTGGAAGGTAGCAGCCTTGATAGTCATCCTCAATGATGGTCCGCGCGAAAAAAGAGGAAACCGTCGAACGTACGCTTCAAGTGTGAACTTCTGAGTGAAAATAACATTCACATTTTGCACTGTCACAAACCGTTAAGCAAGAGCGTTCATGTGAATGCCGTTTTCGCATTCCGACCAAAACAAACACACGTCCTTCCAAACCTAGTTGGTAACTTCCGGAAATTGGATGCAGAAGAACTAAAAGCCATCGCATACCTACTGAATTGCTTTGCTTCCGACGTGAATGAAGATGGGGAACCGATATAAGAAAGGGTAAAGGAAAAACTTCATGAGCTTTTGAATGTATTTTTCTTCCCGAGGAGGTAAAGCATAAGGGTAAAGTTTTCTGTTATCCCTGATGATCGGGAAGTAAATAAGACAGGGGAAAGAGCTCGAGGAAATAAATCTTCGCCGATAAAACGAGTGGAGACAATACGCTAAATAAAGAAACTAGGAGACAAAGCAAAAGCAACAGCAAGGCAAAATTTCCAGCCAGTCCTGGCAAAAACGTTAAAAAACAACCCCAAAATTTATCTTACCCATGTTTAATCAAAGGGGCAGCTGAGAATGACGTACGGGCGTTCACGATGAGTGACTGATCGGAGATGTATGAAGATAATGTTGAAGCAAACGTCCTTGATCAATACCATAAAAGTATGCACCGGTCGGATGGAAGTCAGCAGTTGGGGGCTGACTGCTGGTTTGCTGATCTCGGGTTCGCGAAACTGCAAGTAAACTTTGGAGACATGCTACGAATGCTGGAAGTGTTAAACCCAAAAAGGAGGTGCCTTGCAGTATTTAGCAAGCCTTCATAAAACCGTCATCTACCATATACAGCGCACCTATAGGTAGCTTTTCCAGTCCGGTATGAGCCGGGGTGGTTGGTCATTTGACTGGAAAGTAACAGCTGTGATATCCATTCTCAATGGTGGTTCTCACAAACAGGTTGAGAACTATCGAACTGCGAGCCTCATGTGTATCTTTCGCAGGTGTCTTGAGAGCCTGGTGAGAGAACAAGTACCTGATGAAAGACTCCCTTTTATGCCAAGTGCAGCGTAGATTCACTAAGGGGGATCTTGTCGCCTGAGCTTCCTAAGGCTCCCAGATGAGTTCGCGGTGAAACTCGATGAGGGGAAAGATGTGTATTACTTGAATTTAGTTAAGGCAATTGACCTGGTAGTTTGCAGACTGTCGAGGGAAAAGGCCCAGTACCCAGTAATAATAATAATGATGTATATTTCTCGATCTGCGAGAGGCATGCGCAAGGCAAGATCCAAGTTTTACATGGAAGATGCACAAGAAATGCAAATGATAGAAATCGAATGGCATAAGGCGGTGGAAGCAACGTTGAGATATTGTAGAGGCTCGTTGGAAAGTGGAATGAGATGCTGCAAATCAATGGAGAAAGTACAAGTATGCCAGTGCAAAGCAAAATGAATGAAAACCAATTTTTCAGGACCAAAAAGAGTCCTGGGGCTCTTTGAAAGCAGCAAACTACGAGTCATTTCCTGTTTAAGTGCACTGAATGTGCTCATTGCTAGCGCAAAACATGGACAAAGCTCAACGGCGGATGTCGAGATATGGCCGGAGACCCCAAACGAAAATAGCGTTACATAATAGACGGAAACGTTGAGCTGAAGAGATTACAAGCAATGGAACCGGAGGTTTGGTAATAAACTTGGGCTTGGAATTTCTGGCGTCAGACTGGAAACCGGAAGTTCAGAGCAACTAAGGACATCAGTTCGGTGCCTCAGGGGTCAGTTCCAGGATATCTGTTATGCCTTCTTTGCATAAAGGGCTGCGCAGCACAGTCAGAACTACCGCCATTCATTGCTGAAAATGACATGAAGATCTTGAGAGCAAATAATCGTGAGAGGCCTGCAAGAGGCAAGAAATGCGCTTGATAGAGGGATGCGCCCCTAAATGAAGTTAAAAGGTGCTTCATAACTAATACCCCAGAAGGATTGACTGTAATGAGAGTTCTCGAATGGTGCGGTTTAATTAACTTTTGAGACCAACCTTCGTAACGAGAATCTCGTATAATGTTTGTCCTTAACCTTTCTGACTACTTGTGCGTCACCTTTACTCGGCTCAGTGCGACTGCAATACTGGGAACCCCTGATACTCGGCTGGTACGAAAAAAAGACAGTCGGAACTGGTAGCATACTGAATATATTTTAACAAGAACGTGCGAGCGGGGCATGCGTGAACAAAGCACAAGTTGCAACCGGACTGGGCGATGAACGCTCGATTAAGCAAACGATGCGGAGTAACATATCCGGAACAGACTAAAGACTCTGGATGGTCATGACCATAGACCACAACTGGGCTGAGCAATAAAAGACTGCTGCCTGAAAAGGAAAATGGAGCGAGGTGGGCTACTCTCGGCGGTTCCCCGTAGAAAACCGAAACCTCTGATCCCCTTCACAAGGCCATTTCTCTAAAAGGTAAGGTGCTTGCTTTGCAAGTGTTCATTGGCTCGATACTAAAATGGCTGGGTCACAGAGAGGCAAAATGTACACCAAAAGGCTGAAATACCTAGACATGCACTTCGTGTAAGAGCGTCAATGCGGGGGCGATATGGTTGAGACTTTCAAGATACCGGGTACGGACCCTGACGATATGTTTAAGCGAGCTACCAAGGATGGAACTCAAAGCAACGGCGCAAAGTTATGGCAGGGCCGCTCTAGGTTAAACGCGAATGCAACCCCGCTCTGGAACAATTTTTCATCGGAAGTAGTAAGTGCTGAAGGAGTCAACGCCTCTCAAAAATTGTTAGATAAGAGGGGACACTATTTACTCCTGCGATTATGCAGCAAAGATGCAAGGTGTTGATAATCTGATCAAATGAAAAAATGCATGTCAGTATGATATCGTGGAATTTTTGAATGCAAGCAAAGTGGTTGTTCTCCCGAGCACACGGGTGAGAATAGGTATCTAGTCCTTTCTTATTTCAGCGGATACGAGGCGTCTGCAGCGAACAAACGGGGACCGTTCAACCGAATTGGCGGTGCTGGCTGCTAAATCTTGCAACCACCGCCGAAGTAACTCATGGCTCCCGATTGACCGTTTAGATCACTACTGTCGCATGCAGCTGAACTGAGCCTGACAATTTTCACTTCAGAAACAAAAATCATGGGCAGCGTTGGCAGACGCCAGCCGACAACACACCACTAAGGACGCTCGGTGGCTAGAAGACAAATTTCGGTCCTGCGTACATTAAACTGAAGAGGGTTTTCCACCCTCCTGTTGTCGAAGCACCGTCAGATCCAAGGAGCTCCCGGTGCAAAAACCTGGATGATCAGGCATCTCGTCGTATAGTACTGTAATCTGACGGGAACTGGAACTGGAACTGAAGGCGGGTTATTGAAGTGAGCGGCACGACTGGAGGTCAACCGAATGGCCTTGCTTCCTGACGAAGAGGGGATTAGACAGACGCTTGAACTGTTGCATAACTCACAGTCTAGTGATACGTCTGTTCAGAAAGCTGTCCATGAAGTAAGACTCCCCTTAGTTCCTTCACTTCAGAAACTCAATGAACTAAACAACTTCCCCGATTTCAACAAGTATTTGGCGTACATATTACTGTCTGCGGTCAATGAAAGTAAGCTGTATATCATTCAATAAACATCTTTAGCCGAGTCAACTAGATCCATGAGCGGTTTGATCCTCAAAAACAACCTCAAAAGCCATTTCAAGAGATGTCCTCCTGAGCTGATCGACTATATCAAAGCAGGTTGTTTGTCGTGTATAAACGACAACTCAGTGTTAATTCGTTCAACTATTGGGACCCTTATTACTACAATAGTTACATGTGGTGGTCTTACCACCTGGCCGGAATTGTTGCCTAAACTGGTCGAGTGTCTGGACTCTTCGGATATTAATGTCATTGAGGTTCGTCATGACAACATCTAAATGGATCACTTAACAGGGTGCTTTTGGTGCAATTGCAAAAGTGTGTGAAGATTCATGTGCTCAGTTAGAAGATACACGGCTTGGATGCCCTATGGTTTCTCTAATGCCCAAATTTCTTCAGTATATGAAGCATGACAATCCGAAAATCAGGTTAGTCTGTTGCCATCGAGACTTCTAGATTCGCTCCTTGCCCCTTACAATGTTGCGGGCATTTTTTGATTATTCACTCCATAAGCATTCCGGATAATCACTTGAGCAGAGAAGAATGAAACTTATGAAGGCTAACCGGTGAACTGGGTCTTGTAGATGTAAACTGCCGTGAGCTTCCGCAGTTGGTGGTCTATTACAACGGGTTATATGGCTCGATAATGCAGTCAGCGGCATTGTTACGTTCGAAATATTTCCTTTTATACTTATCTGTTCACATTGCTTTACGAGGTTCGGCAGGCCCAGGAACCGCACTTTTCGAGTGGCCCAGGTTCTAGCGGTAAGTTTACGGCTCGGTGGCAGACCAAGATCTTCGGAGTGCTTTTTCTTTTGTCCGCTCTTTTGGTAAGAAGCTGTTCTCGGGCAAAGTCTTGCATTTAGGAAAAATGAAAAACGAATGTTAGGGTGCGTTGCTCGCTGAAGGGGAGGGGGGATGCTTACCTGAAACCAACGTATGCCTTGCAGTACCCGTTGCAAACCGTCCAGTCATAAGTCACTAGCCAGCACTCCCTTTTCAGTGGTCCCACGGTGCACTGCATACCGTAGAACCGTCCTTCATAATGAAGTCCTAATGGAGTAAGCTCTTTCAGGCTCACCGTGTTCGAGATAAAAACCAGAGAGCAGAGACTAAGATAAGCACGGAAATAAAGCCGTTTATGTATTTTATCACTCGTTGTTGTGTCCTGTTTTGAGCAGTTGATGTTGTGACGTAAGAACCGAAACCAATACACGTTTGTTTCGATTGATTCCGTTCACGGGTAGCGAGAGGTCAGCAGACAAATCATTCACTATTGGCACCGATGAGTCCGGATTTTGCCAGTGTATACCTGCATTCGCAGATACTTGACATTACTCACCATTTGGGCCCTAACCAAGTAAAAAACAACAGTCAAAGCCAAAAATGCTTGGCCGCTGCAATGCATCCAGCCTTTCACGGCGAGCACAGAAAGAACACGTAAAGGTAGACGACAGACACTTATTCACGGAACATCTAAGCCATCGGAAGTCACCATCATCATCGTTCAACGAAAGCCTCACTAATCGCTGCCTTTCCCCAGAGTTACACGTTTATATAAAAAGAGTGAATATCCATTGGGAACAGGGAGTGGACCTATAGAGGCCGGAAAAGATAAGATGCTGCTGCAGCCAACACACGGAGCACAGCCTAACTGTACAAACGCACGTGTTTTTAATCATTCTGATTCGATAGAAAATTTCAGTACGATCGCCACTGTTCACGGT
>LUCM01001994.1:4207-19851 GCA_008360955.1 Fasciolopsis buskii | reverse complement strand
GAGGACATTGCATTATACTACACTAAATCATCCGATCAATGATTTTACTTCGGCGCGGCACCGGCTAATTCGTGATACAACCCAACTGATTAGTTCATCCGGCTAGCATCCCAGTGACCATGGCAGATGTGTAGGACGCTAACGGCGTTTTGCCAATTTGCTGACAAAATCGCTGGTAGGCCTTTGCATAAAACCAGCTAGCCGCATCCTAGTTGTTAGGCCCATCACGTTGAAAATTCAAAATTCTAATGGCGAACAGACAGTGAACTACTGTGATTTCCATGTCTTAGCGTCTGCCGGCGAACAGAGCTGTTTTGACAAATAAACTGAACGGGATGACTAGATGCTAAATATTCCCTTTGCCACCGCTATACTTTCAATATACATATCACCAGGGGAAAAAGATCAGTTATACAAAGTTTACGTGCACCATAATTTAAACACAGTGGCAAGGACCCTCGGGACTCTTATGAAAAAGTCAAGTACTTTTAATAGAACAAGAATTTCGCTTTTGAGATAGACATGAGTTTCAAATATGGACAAGTAACTGTTAATGAAAATCATAGGTCACACCTAAACGGATAATGTGATTTAGTTTGGGAAGATCATCCACTTGTTAATGAATACAATAATAATACCTAAATGAATAATTATTAAGTAATAATGTATAAGCAAAATAACCAACTGTCGCACGCTCTGCTCGAGCTACGCAAACACATGGTGGTCTACATGGAAGAATTTGAGGTTTAACATAGGACACATACACACAACGTCTTTATAAGCGTTTTCGAACTGAGAACGAAAAATCAAAAGCAAAAAGAAACATCGACTGAGAATGGCGTAGGCCTACTTGACGGTTATTGCTAACCCCGGAATGTTTAATTATGTCATTGCGTCGTCTGGCTGCAGCAATGGGAATTGCTTATATGCCGGTGTGTGTCATATTTGGCTGATAATCGTTCACAGCTTTATAACAATCTGGTACACACCTGCGCGGTGCGACCGAGGCCGGAAGCGCGTTGAAGCTCCGTGAAATCAGTTGTTCTCTCTGAGTTCCAGAAGTGTGGATAATCAAGGTCAATTGTTATCGATTTGCGTCCCAGCAATAGTCCACATTTAATGTTGCCCGCCAGCCTTTCAACGAATTTCCATGGAATTGGTATACAACTGATGACTAATCAACGGGGAATTGCCAAATTCATCGCCACAGATCAATCTGTGGCCATGATTAATAGAGTTTGCAATGGGGAACAAATAATCCGAATGTGATTTATTTGGTCTAGCCATAAGTCCTACTAAAGTGGACTAGCGGGCACAATCGATCACATTTTCATAACCCGTTGATTAAGACGGTTAGTATTCGTGTTTCGCACTTGTTCTGGCTTATTTTGTAATCGAACAAAGGTAGCCAAGCATTTTGGGTCAAAACGGTCGCTACGCGTCGCTAAAGCGTTCTTTCTACGGGCTTGCACACTTATTAGATTTACGCCGTGTGTAGTGGATGCTTTGTAAAGGGGACCAAATTTTGAAGGGATTACATATAGAGATGTTTTCTTTACTTTTATTGAAAAAAGACTGTAAGCGGTTTTAACCATAGGTCGGGAAGTTTGTTTAAGTCCGAGTAATGGACGGAAGCTGGTATTAGCAATCCAATATCCGAGTTGAGGTGACAGATACTGGTGACAGACAGATTAGCTCTGAGCTGATGAAGAATAGATCAGAGGAAGAGAAATTGCCAGGGTAAGTGTTGAAGAAATAGGACCAAAATAATCCGAACAGAAAAACAACGAAATAACTGCTCAATGGTGGTCAGGTTTCTTGATTAGCCAAAAAAACATTTTGTTGAACTTGAGCAGTGAGGGAAGGTGTGGTGTACAGAATTCTCCAAGACACATTACTGTGGCCTTCAGACGCCTGGTAAACTTAAACTTTGTGAAAAATATACTGGGTTGGGGTAAGTAGCATCTGGCGCGGAACGGTAAATCAACTTCCTGCACACCACGCGAGACAGGCAAAGATAGGGATGAGGCCGAGCAGAGAGATGAATTTACGAATGAGCCTAGTAAACTAAGCGAATTCTTGGCTAGACTGATCATCTACTTTAGTTGGACAAATCTAATAAGGGAAAAGAAAGACAGAAATGAAGGAAGTTTATGAATCAGGATAGGCAGTATTCATTCCAAATGGGAGCGAGATTCATTTTTCTTATGGCGTTTACTACCGACGGATTGAATAAAAGCAACCCCGTTCCATTTTGCCGTTTTCCACTGGCAAGTTGCACCTTGATTAGGTGCTGTATCATCCCGAAATCATTGGAACTGTCCTATACTTCCAAGTGATCGGCATTTTACCGCCGTTCAAGTATGTGTTCAGAGCAACCCACTTAATCATCACGAACACTGACGCGTATTCCTATTAAACCGAATCACAAAATTTCCTCACCCAAATACTATTGTACGGGAAATGTTAATAATGAATACAAACGAGAAAAATGCAAAATCTAGTAAAATTTCCGACAGGCTTCATAAGTAGTGAGAAAAGTCGGTTTTTGGAAGGACAGACAAAGAATGGACTGTCTTCGTCTATTCATTCTACAGCCCTTATAAAAAATATGAACTAATCATCTGACTAAATCGATGTGGCGGCCAAGTTGACTGAATGGCTATGGGCGCAGCAGTGGAATTCACTAAGCACTTATGGCAAAGCTAGGAAAATGCCGATGAGCTGATTGGATACTCACATTACTGGTAAACTGATGGCGCAGACTGGAGGCAGATAGGTAGGAGAAAGAAGATATTTCCACATTTTTTATGCACAAGCGAGAAGAGTTAGAAGAACTAACAATTGGTACGATCGTTTACCGCATTTGGTATCCTGCGGCGAATATTTTAAATTTACTCCGAGATCTCCGGCTGTTAGAAAAGATTGGATGCACATCTTAGCCTGGCAGCCTACAGAGATTTGTTCGAACGAAATTCAGAAAACAGAGTTTGATAGGAAAAGCATCTCAGTGTTTGAGCACCGAAATGTTTATTGATCGAACTATGGTAAAATAATTTTGTTTACACAGGTGCCGTCCGGATGTCAAAAGTGATATGAAAATCACAAGGACTTTTCAGAACACAACCAATGAAAAATCCCATCCATTTGACTATTTGCCACTCGTTTTAGACCAGTGCATTCAACAGTTTGTGATCCTCAATTTTCTAAACTCGATAATCCAAAAAAGGTGAATTTTCCAACCGCCAAAAGAGCTTTTCACGACTGGTGGAACGAAGTCAGACAGGTATTTTAAAAAAACCTAACTGGCAACCCTGTCGAAAATTTATCAACTAACCAATCTCAGTTGTTCAGTCCAGATTAATTGTACAATTTTCTTGTGGCTAGGTAACAACTACCAGTTTAACTCATCAAACCCTGGACGCGCAGTCTTTCACCATTTACAACGGATACAGATGGCATATTTTCGATGCGGAAAATGTTCCCCGATATTCTGATCCTTCTGATACAGCTATTCGAATTTCACGGTGATTCACGTCGGCGAAGAGCCGAATATCCACATGAACTGGAGTTTTTCTTTTACCACAAACGAATTCTTAAATCGGAATGTCCAATCCACACGAACACACACAGACGCACTCGTTGTTCATGAAGGTCAGTTGGTGCTGACAGAATCCTGGAACGAATCGATGAAACAAGACAGATTGAAGTACCATGGGCGCATCGTGCCGAGGGCATTTACACGTAGTACCTAAACTGCGGACCGAGCAGGCGTAATCTATCCATCCTCTTTGTTCCCCTTTGAAAACCGAGAGAAGGAGAGAGCGCTTGTGCATGCGTGCCTGTGTAAACAAACAAAACCAGACCAATGAACAAAGCATACCTTGAAGACAAAACATTTTGACTAGTTCTGCTCAGAGCGATCGAGAGAAGGAGCCAAAACACAACTTTCCGAAGGAATCGGATTATTCCATAGAGTGAAACAAGAAGTTGCATGTATCAAAAGAATGACGATCAATTCCTTAAAAATGACATACCGTAAAACTGGAGCAGTCCGTTGGACCGAGTTTGTCATTCTCGTAAATCTGGTGTTTACAGTTTCATTTCCACAAAATAATGAAGCATCCATGTTGGTGAGTTTAGTTTACTTATGTCGAGGTACAGACATTATTTTGCACGCTCTCCTACTGTTTTGTCATTACGTTATTTTATGAGAGTCTTGAAGGTTACTTTAAAAACGACTCTGTCTCAGTTGCCAGTTTCAACCGAATTTACGATCTTGTGCACAGTTCAGTATTAACCTAACGCCCAATTTCAGGAGTGATTCAGTTCCTCCAGGAATGGACCACCTTTTCTTCGACTAATCAGAATTTTTCATAATGCAGCGCACCACTTACCAAGAAAGAATGATACCAAATATAACGATATACGAAATCTTTACATGACAGTCCTTGTCACTGTGACTTCGTAACGCTTATTAGATGAATTAACTGCCTAGTGGTAAATTCCACAAAGCCCACCGGACTGTTGTATAATATATTCGTGTTTGCAAGGTTTTGTATTTGGGTTACAGATGGGAAAAAGAATTTTTTGTCCCAATACACCGGTAACAACCGGCGATAGTATAAACGAAACAGAGCCGCTCAAGTAGTTCGCATTAGGCAAACAACGAAAATTCGTGGTTGTAAAAAGTGATCGATCGCAGGTGAATCTTATCTAGTTGTAGCGCCCGGGCTCAACTAAAGATTATTCTAAAGTTGGCTAAATTAACAGCAATTAAGTGATAAATTTTAGAATAAAGAGCTGATGTTATTTGACCTAATACTTGAGGGAGTAAGAGAGCATTGCAACTGGAAACATTTTCCACCACAGTCAATGATAATTGAGACGACTAAATTGACTTTTGAGTGCACCGATTGGTCGTTTTATATTGTACTTCTCATTTCTAGCTTACTGTCTCTATATAATTAAAAAAATATTTGACGTTAATGCGATCAGCGCCAAATTACTCTAGATCGCGTGAATGAAAACAAATCTAGGGAAAATCCATGGTTTTCGCTACTCAAAAGTGTGAAATCCAACAAGTTATTTGTCTTAAAAACTAGGACTAGGGGATATTTTTCCCAGAAAACAAATACTGTTATTAATAATTTGGTTGAAATCCTCAGAAAATAAAAAAAGCGAACAGCACTCAAATGTACACAACAAATCGCGTTAGAAAAACGTCAACATATTAAGCCAAGCCCCATGGTCACCATTCACTATCAGTCTCAACGAACGAAGACACCGGTTCAACCCGCGTTAGTGAAAATTCACTCATGGATCACAGAATGATCTCCTAACAGCAGCAACATGATGAAATGACTGAAGTCACTGACAACCTGGCGAGTAGAGAAATGCGAAAATTTAAGAAGAACCAGACATGGAACGAGTGAATTTGCCGATCCTGTGTGCGCGATACATTTCATTTATCTAAGTGGTTAGCCAGCCTACTGGAACCAGTCAGGGCAGTCATTTCTAGACATAGTGTGCGCGATACATTTCATAATCCTATCCACAGATCCTGTTTATATCTTTGTTCGATGACCGCGTATTATTTAGACTTGCACGGCAGGCAGACAATTTTTCGAATGTCACACTTCCCTTCAAGGATAGGGACACGATAGAATCAGTCAACATCAGAGTACGTCACATGCTTTAGAGACTTTGCCTCCCCGTCACTAACTCTACGGTCGCCGAATCCGAGATAACGGAAGTAACGAAAGTGAACAAAAATATAACATTCGAAAATTCCACAATTCTTTATCTAACTAAAAACTGTCAAGGCTAATTAGTTACTATTCTGAACTATTTAGTTGCTCAGCCAAATCATTAATGCTGCCTACTAAGATACTAAACGAATCTTCACTTCTGATTAAGTTTAATTGTGCAAATCTAAGAACTGTTCACATTTTTTTTTTATTAAACCCATAATTATTCGCAAAATCATCGCTTCACGAAAAAAGAAATGCGTAATTCATAAACTAGCGTTGGTTAGAACACTTATTTTAGACTTTATATAAGGGTTTATATTTTACCACATAATCTTGCGCTTATCTACCCCAATCAGCTGTTTTCTCAAAAAGGAGGACGATCGATTCTAAAGAATCCCATCAAACAAGCCGACCGGGCAGAAGACAATAAACCCATGTCTGTGTTGCCTCCAAATCTTCCCAAACGATTCTACACAGATTTTGTTTTGTACTATACTCCAAGAGAAGATATTCCTCTCCCACCTTGGTCCACGTTGCACCCACCCGCACTGCCGTATGCGATAGGTCGTGGAGCTACTTGGTTTGCTGCCGATTTGGGCATTATGATTGAGTCTTACACGGACTATTGTGTGCCAATTTTTGAACCCAATAGCTATTTTCCTTGTACGCTTTTCAATTACAACGGTACGGCGTATTTCATCTCGGACAAGACGACCGGATACGGACCATGCTGTGTGTACCGCAAGCCGTGGAGTCCACCGCATCGTGACTTTATGCAGCAATTCACACATTTTTTCAACAAAACCACCGTTGATTTTGGACCGGGAGTTTTCAACCAGACAGTTGATTGGTGGATCATCCCCCAAGAGGAAGATAAGATTTTTAGAAAGGGAAAAATCAGAGATCATCCGGCATTTGGAGGCTACGGATGGGCTCGAAACAAACTTCCCAGGTAAGCATTCAGATTGGCCAATCTGTAGTTACGCGGAAGGTGCCTAGAACACCTTACGGAAAATGATGAAGCAAGAAAATTTTCCGTATCTTCAATCCACATTTATAGTGCCGCAATAAAAAGGGATAGCCATAGTAATATTTCGTACAGTGAAACATCAAGGCACAAATAGCTTATACTTCAGGTTGTTAACCAAAGTTAAAAAGACGAATTAAACAATTCATCCACGTATGCCGCATCCTCAGGTTCACGACGTGCGTCGGAACCCAACCGGCAACTTTCCACTTAGATACCAGATGATTTTTTCAGTGAATCCTAAAGAGTATGCTTCTCGATTTCAATTTGTAGGCAGCACTCACTGTTATCATTCGCTTTTATTGAGGATTGCAGTACGGTAATCCGTCTACTAAAATCAGATGAGTTTCTAATTCCTTGGAACTGTGTTTAGGCAGCCACACAATGCTGATGTTTCATACTGGACTGAAAACCTGTGATTATTAACCAATTCATCTTGCTGACATATTGATCATTATCTAGAGGATATGAAAAAAATGCTAAACTGAGATTTATCCGAATATCCCAATTAGATGTTTGCCACCAAAGCATGCGGTTTCGGAGCCTGGCAATTGATGAACTTGGCATTCATCTCTGAAACACCTAATCACCAGTCGAGATAACAATGGCATTGTGCAGGCATCCTTTCGACGGGTGGTGAAATGCCTGGGGGTATCGCGCCTACACTTTCCGCGATCTCGAAGCCCAAAACGTCATCAACTTAAGTTGTAAATTATAATAGTGCTAAAAACGAGTGAAAAACTGATGGTTATCATATGACTGTCCTAGAACCGGATTTTTTTTATTCCGGGTTACACACAACCACAAAGCATCGCCCTGAGTAAATCACACAATGAATCACCAACTCGTGCCATTTGGG
The DNA here is from genome assembly GCA_008360955.1 of Fasciolopsis buskii. Classification (NCBI taxonomy): domain Eukaryota; kingdom Metazoa; phylum Platyhelminthes; class Trematoda; order Plagiorchiida; family Fasciolidae; genus Fasciolopsis; species Fasciolopsis buskii. The sequence goes on along the minus strand of LUCM01001994.1, from coordinate 12,212 downwards.
CAGAAGATTTGGGGATGTGTTTTCAATGTCTGACTGTTGCGTATGTAGCATTTCGGCACTTTGAATCTGTCCATTTATTGTTCAATTAAATATTGGTTTTAGACAGTACTAGGCATTCGGTTTCGGCCTAACGGCAACGATAAGATGCCATAATGCTCCAGTGACGCAAGTGGTGTGTGATTCTATGAAAATAGTTATTCGTTTGACATCTCATGTCAAGTGAAATAGCATAAGAAGAGTATAATCAGATCGGCGTTACCCGGATTTCAACGGTTAGGAATTTCGGCATGGATTGTAGCTTAGATTCGTGTAGTTTGGCTTCTTGTGACCATAGGAGTGTTGACGTCGTCAGTAAGTGGCCTTGGTTAACCGCAGATTTCAACTAAGACGACCTCTTCAGAGTTTTGGCAGTGGTACCCGGGTGTCGCCGCACCTACAGTATTTCTACTCTTAGAGGTGACTTTGATGAAGTCATCTCGACTGATTATGAACGCCAAGCTTAAAGCTCAATATCAAATAGGGGAATCAGCTCCTGTCTGAATGTCAAAGACCGTAATTATTCACAAGCGTTTCCCTCAATTTATGAGCCGAACTTCACGGCTAAATAATCAAATGGTGTTATGTAACTAAGGAGCTCACCCATTAACCAGTGATGTGAATTTCTTGAACTATAGAACCTATTGTAAATTTTGGCTCAAATGATGCACTTGTCATTCACTCAACCAACATTTTGAAGGTCAAAGAGGTTTTGAATGAAAACCTTTCGTACAGAAATACAAATATGGTTTTATTTTACCATATTTGACTATGATAAAAATAAAACTCAGAAATGAAAGTGTGCAAATCAGTGTCGATGTATTATGTCCCACTCCATTCCTAATCTCAAAGGTATCAAAATACGGTACCATTTATCAATCGGCGAAGGAACATGTTACAATTTCATATCCCAGATATGAAAATCTAGGTGAAATATCCGTATATCGACAGTGTAACCGTACACCCTATCAGAGTGCACTAGGGTGAAGCTCTTTAAAGTAGTCAACGGACGATCCGGAAACGTGTAAAATATGTCACATGATCACGATTTCCTTCAATAAAGATTTGTTTTCATCGTGAAATGACTTTCGCCATGTCTTGTTACTGATCCAACGGTCACTGCAAATCGCATGAGCATTAAATACCCGTTTTCATCATAGTTGCTATGACCTGTTTCGAGCAAAAATAAAACTAACATGACTGATGATCGAGAAGGATTGGAAGAGCACATTGGTATATATAAACAGAGATGGTAGAGTCGAAGCTTCGTGATTTCAAGCGACAAACGTCAGACATAGTTTACACAGGTAGAAATGTGAGAAATCAAATTGAGATTTTTATCACCAATAACTCCTAGATATTTCACGGAATTAACCCTTGGAAATGGTCCACATGCTTCAGTTACTACGGGATTTGTAGAAGTGCTCCCTGGGTTGTCTTAGAGATTTCAGTTTCTGGGAGGAGATACGGTCATTTGAGACTAATAGTGTTTCTAAGGAAAAGCAGGTATCAGAGACTGCATTGGCCGTCTCTGTGAAATGTTTGACACTGTCATTGAGCAGGGGTTCAAAAGCGAAACAGGCAGATGCGAGTGAAAGTGATTGTTGAAGAAGAGTAAAGCTGTTGCGTGACAAGTTACGGAGGCGAACTCGGATTTAATTTGTTTGTCCAAAGGAATAGAAGGCTGACCTAGAGTATACCTTGGGCCTTAACAGAAGCAGACAACGATCACTACTTGAAATTGGAGCATGCAGTTTTAGGAAAAATAAATCTCCGTGGTTGGTAATAACTCTATCCAAAATGGAGCCGTGTCTGGTGGGAGAAACACAAAGGTCAGTCAAATCAAACAGAATCAATGATGGGATAGATGCACGATTGAAATTGATTACGGTAATATGCAGGTTATTCTCAAGAAGAGGAGGAATAAATACTAGAAAAGAGTCGAAACGTAGGATGATATTGTGTCACGAGATAGTCAATTCCGTTTAGCGAGTACGTATAAATAACGTTGGACTTGCGGGACCAGGGTGAGTTTATGCATGTTGCCACACCACCTCTATTCTTCTTGTCCGAAACTCTGTCCTGCCGATGGAGTCTGAAGCTATCTATCCACACTAGTGAATCAGCGGCATTCACCGCTTAATTTCAGTCACACTAGCTTTGTGAGTACTAGGAACAAGTACTAATGGGATGCATAAATTCGCGATAGATAGGAAGCGGCTTTTGCACTAGAGATGCAATCTTCGGTATGTCGTATCTTAAAGATACATATGACGCAGCTACAGACAAGCCCATTTCGCACTTCGTTCCTACCTGGAACAGTCAACGTAACAAAGCGTACAAAGCGGTCCAATTTACGGTTAGCAAGTTTGAAGTTTTGCAAACATTCAGTTCTCTGGTACTGCCTTAGACAATCATTAGCTTCCACATTCACTATTTGAGCTTTTATTGCCTCACCAGCAGTTTTTGAAAAGGCGTATGCTGGTAGTAATGTAAGGGAATGAAAAATCGGTGTTCATATTTTGCACTCGTTCTCTAGTGAATGCCAAAATTCCGGGGTGATAGGTCACGCCGTATTATGTAATTGATGGCACTTCTAGTCCAGTATCACTTTCTGTCAGATTCCTTTCAAATGATGGGTGTTTTGGAAGTCTGCCTAAGTGGACATCGACGAAATAGAGGTCTTTGGAACACGGACGGATATTTGAAAATCACGACCTCCTGGATTTACATACAATCCTTCACAGGAACGAGCCTTGAGATCATATGTGCAGTTGCTTGTTGAGTCTTTATTTGTTACTTTGTTACTTTTAATTCCTATGTTTACAAATTCTCCCAACCTTTCCCGCGAGTTCAATAACTCTTGGTAGTGTTCAGTAATTGGTATCAGATCCAGAGCACAAGACGTTATACAATTTATCATTGCACAGATTGGTGTATCGCTTTTGCTACTTATCACATTGATAGTTTCGTTTATTCGCATTGCTCCGTCCCAGTGGCAATCGGCCACAGGTCTGTTTCTGGTACGAAGGCAATGATGGATGGGCGCAACAGCTGTTTTACAATTTCACCGATACCGGACCAAGAATCAAGGACTTGGATAATTTCATTTTGCCAGAGGAATGTCACACGGAACAAGCTTGCATCTACCGACCGTGAGCAGATGTTCCGAGCAACGTGTTTGGGAATGCATTGTATTCGAGAAAAAATGTGCCACTTCGAACTACATAGAACACCTTGATCTCGTTAACCATTAGTTTTGAGTCATCAATGATCACTGCGTGTGTGTGTGTGTGTGCTTGTGTCCGAGTGCTGTCAAAAAGACACGACATGTAGTCCATCAAAACAGTCTCATTAAAAACCTTGGAAATATTCTGAATGAGGATCTTATAAAAAAGGCATTTAAGCGTACATTGTTCACTTGATTTTGTGATGCTACTCTGATTTCCGTCACGGAAATATAGACTTTCATGTAATCGGCTTTGGCTTTCACACGGAGTCAGATTCATTAAATCCAGCTACTCGTGTCAATCTGATCGTTTGTTCTCACTACTGTTTGTATCAATTCCAAGCTGTTTCACGAATGTCCAAGTCATCCGTCTGTTCTCTCTCAAAAAAACCCATCCATTTGTTGTACTCCTTTACATTTACCACATCGTCACAGTGTACAACACAGTCGTTCGTGTTCCATTTCTGTTGTCCGTGTGTATATATTTTTGCAAATCGGCCTACGATCCCTGGTCTCATAGTCAACAGGTTTCCAGTATTGCAGATATAACACGTTGATCGGTTCGGCCACATCCTTTCCCGACAAGCTCCAGACGAAATCTGCCAGTGTCTACCCGCAGTCCACACTCCTTCAGCCTCGACACAATTCGTTAGCCTCAACCCACGCACTGATTGGGGTCTAGTTCAAGTGAGAAAAAATTACAGTAAATAACTTACCACTGCCAACTATTAGGGAAAACATATTCTGCTTTCAGAAGGCGTTATCTATGAAGAAAAATGGTGGACCGTAAATCACCAATAGCACATAAATAGAAAACACTGATCGATTTCAAACACACGCTTGCAGGCAGATATCAATCTTAGGTACCTTTATGTTTCGTTGCGCAGAGAATGTGAAGACACGTCTGTTCTACTACAGCTTCAAATCCTCAGTCGATTCTATTTCGCGGCTACTTTCTCCAATTCCTAGCAGCTCCAGTGCGATAGCCAACATGTTCGTTTATTAATCAGAACCAAATAGCTAACATTAGTCTTCGATGAGCAACACATACTGATAGATTATTCTCCCACTCAATTCAGTCCCTTGGTATTCATCGCCTCTCTTATGCAGCAGCTTTGATCCGCTTATCGATTGGCATAATCAGCGCAAAGTGGCCGCAGCCGTGTTGATCTCTGATTCAGATAGATGATATGACCAGCCAATACCCACTACCTTTACACCGTAAACCTTTGTTCTCTCCCACTATCGTTAATCCCGTTTATTGCCTTGTACTGGTGTGGGTAAGAATAAATAAAAGCGAGTTTATCCACGCCCCGTGATGTTATTAGTGTGTTCCTTGGGACATTCAAATAGTCAAAATTTGTCAATCTAGTGAGCACATGACTCGTCACTTCTGACCAGTTGTTGATTGGACGAGATCAGATCAAATTTGTGACTTGATGCGACTGAGTTTTTGGGCCATTGTCTGATTGTTTGAGGCCACAACATTTTACGTCATCGATTTGGTTTTTTAATGATCCTCGATACTTACGAAGTCATATAACGGATCGGGTTTGCAATCTTCTACCTTTCCAACACTCACTGGACTGATAGATGCTAGGAAAATTATCAAAAATATCAAGAGCGTTTGAATGATTTTGGTGGTCTTCTGCAACCGAAGGAGTTGTGCCATCATTTGCGTGGGTTCACTTGATCCTTCGCGCACATCTGTGGTGCATCATGCAGTGTGTGCGACTTGTACACTCATTGTTCTACATTATATGTATCACTGTTTTGTTGATTTACGAAAAAAGCACCCTCATGCTGAACACCGATCTGGGTTTCAGAGCTTCCCGTTCTGGGTTTGCTTTCGAGGTATAATCGACAGTCTCCATTCGGTGTAATCGATCTACAGTTCAGCCTCGAGAGGACTTGGGACCAAACACTCACGGGAACAGCTGAACTGAACTGGGAGGTGGGAAATTATTGCTAAGCTCGACTGTATACGTAGATGATTCTAAACCTGCGCTGAACGTTTTGGTCTACTGTGTTATTTTCGACACTGGCCTCATCATTTACAACCAGCAATTTTGTTGTTCACATTTCCAAGCCTCTACAAGTGCACCGAGACAGAACTCCTCCTACGGGGTCCTAGTCATCCGAAAATCTTATGACTCGATTTACAATAAGTCGAAAGATGAAACACTACCTGAATAGCGAAATTGATCCCCTCCTAAATGGTGAAGGGGATTCCAATTAAATGAAGAATTGCAATTGGCATTGCTTCATTTCGTTATACTCAATTTATCTTTCTTAACTGGGCCACTCAATTGGATTAGCTTCGTGATATGAACAGTCTTGTACATCTGGCTATTGACAACTGTAATTTGATGATTCGAAATTTCCTCATTGATTAGCACGTGGATTTATCCCAATATGACGGTTGTTCGAGGTGTATACACTGGGTTGCCTTCTTTTCTTCCCGAATGGCGCGAACGCCTATCCAAGTCACAAAAATGGAAGATGTTAGCATTTTTCCTAACCTATCTCAGTTTTTACTTCGCTTTGTGCTACCTACTGACTTTCGGAGACTATTTCACGATTGTCTTCAAGTTGAAATACGTGAATGGTGAGAACAATACAGCTAAAGAAATCAAATACGGTTTAACGGTGAGTCATCAAAGGTACGTAGAGTTTTTTGGGGCAACGTGAACTAATTTAGTTTTTTCCTGAACTTTATTATAAATATTAAACAACTATCTTCTGTGAGTTCCTGCTAATAGGTAGGGGGTTGTGAATCAATAGAATACTTCCAAAAAAATCTTGCCTGACGTTAGGTTATCCAAGATAAACCATAATCAGAGATAGTCAACCCTTAACCTAAGCTATGATAACGTCCTCATGTAACCACTTTTGAACTCCTATCTTGTATTGTATTGAATAGACTTTTTGCGTAAAATATAATGTCGCATGTCAGTCAGAAATCACGACAGTAAAAAATAAAATATGAAAAATTTTACACTCATTATCTTGTGAAAATGTGAAAAAAGCATCGATCAATAATCACAGCACATTATGAAAGGTTGCTCAGGAATTCGGCTAAAATACGATCACGATTCGTCAACATTCGTGTGAAATATGGGACAGTGGATTTCCTATAAATATTGATTCTAGGTCGTATGGAACGAAAAGTGGATCGTGCAGAAATAAGAGAACGGGACTTTGTAAGATCGTTGTGCACAGGATGTGTGAGATCAGAAAGAATTTCGTGAGCAAATTTCCCACATGCTGATAGGTGTTGAGCACTTAGGTTACGGGACAATTCAGTTAGTGGTACGAAGGGTACACGGCTAATAATTGGTAGTCCCTGGCGAAGAATTCTAAGGTCTTTTTCAGGCGAATCTGGATATATAACTGGAGAACAGTAAAGAAGGATTGGAAAAAAATTGGTATACAAATTGGGAAATGGTGCTTTGTTTCACCTCGCAGTGCCGAAGCTTCCTGATTTGAAATGACAGCCATCGGAGATTGTTAACACAGGTAGAAATGTGAGTAGTCCACTTCAGCTATTTATCAATAGTAACTCATATGATATCATCGCTCAACTCACCATAAAGAAACAAGCGCAAACTGCGACAGATATTCATCGATGCCGATTTTAAGGGAAGGCGACAGACGTCCATAAGTGAGGAATCATATTTGGATTCAAAAAGACAAATCTGAAACAAAGGGTCGTCAAAGAGGATACATCAGAAGAAACGCAAGGCGCTTAAAGTTATAGCGCACTCCGTTAGTTATTAAAAACCAGAAAAGACTGCTAAAAGGACGATGGTTGCGAAAAAACGTTTTGCCAAAAGAACAGTAGGAATGCCAGAATTTTGGAGATGTGTAAATTAATAGTAAGACGGGACTCCAACGGTCCAAGGATGGAAGAAAAGAGAATTTAAATTGATGAGTTAAATATAGAAGGAAGTAAAATTGCATCGTTGAGTTCAGAGACCAACAGCATCCTATGCTCTTAAGAGAAGCTGAAGGACAAACGCATCAGGGACCAACCAATTGATTATGTAATAATTTTTAAGTTGATGTGCGGGAGAAGATGGAAGCACCTAGTCTCTAGAAAACCTTGATTAACTGTCATATCAATCAATCCTGATTCATAAAATTTGACCGTGATGATATATAGTGGAAGGAATAGTAGAGATGCACGATTATTGATGCGCTGGACATCCGCACAAGTTTTCACGGTTATCTTTTTTATTTACCCACAAAACAGTCGAATTAGACCTTGCTCATAAGGAACACCGATATGTTAGTTCCATCTCAAGAAGATATAGGCTGGAGCAAACGTCATATTCGATGCGCGGACAGCTTTATTAGGTCGAAAATGTACTTGCAAGTTGAAATTAATATACAGGATTTTAGAAAGTCTCCCTGGGTGCTAGATGATTCAGTTGGAGGGAGATACGGTTCAATTTGAGACTTAATAGTGTTTCTTAAGGATAAGCAGGTATTCAGATGACTGCTATTGGCCGTCTCTGTGTAAAATGTTTGACGACTGTCATTTTGATGCAGGGGTCAAAATGCGAAATTAGGCAGATTCGGAGTGAAAGTGATTTGTTGAAGAAGAGTAAAGCTGTTGCGTTTGGACAAGTTACGGATGGCGAACTCGGATTTAATTTGTTTGTCCAAAGGAATATGGAAGGCTGACTAGTAGTATACCTTGGGCCAACAGAAGGCAGACAAACGATCCTACTTGAA
>LUCM01001992.1:21202-31845 GCA_008360955.1 Fasciolopsis buskii | reverse complement strand
ACCTTCGCATGCTTCACGTGAAACGAGTTTCCTAATTCCACGTCCGACGTTGAACTAGCACATTGTAAATCTCGTTGGAGCTTTTACCTACGTTTCTAATTGCAAATTTTTGTCTACCAATGTTATGATGTCATCTACGTAAGCGAGTACTTCCCGATCGTGTGCTTTGGCGCTGAATGTGTCAGCGAGTGGAAGTCCCATTGATTGTTACAATGAGACCCGTCCATCTACTGGTAAAGGTTATTGTTGAAGGAACACTGAACCTTTGGGGTAGATCTCAGCGGTAATTCATTTACATCCGCAACCGGGATGCCAAGATTTACTTTTTTTGTCCTAATATGCTGGCATAAGTATCGATCGCTTCCAAAAGGAGAACATTAATGAACATCGTAACCGTCCTAATTCTTCTCCAGTTTCGTTCTTTGATTAAGTCTATGAACTGGAATGTTTCCTTCAAGCTGTTACAAGCAATGCTTATTCGAACTGGTTGCATTATATCGACGAAGCAACCAACGACCAAGTCATAAGGAGAATTAGCTGTCTGTATTATTGGTCTTAGTGACGCGCCTGGTTTGCAAACCTTCGGCAGACCGTGCAGACGAAGGATGGTAGTTCCCGTAGGTAGTACCTATTCATAAGTACCAGTAAAAATCAAACTGTGATCCTTCAGTTTTTGCAACACTGTAGTTAGTTGCTCTGCGGTCTTTCAGGTCCTGTCCTTTCCTCCTTGGTCTGAGTAAGTTTCATTTGGTCATTCCGTAAGCAGTTCCACCCATTAGTATGTTCTAAACGACTTAATAACCCATCTCCTGAACATTCGTTGGATCTGGCAGTAAGAATGTCGCTAGTATCCCCATGATTTCTTCACACTTCTCTGTGTCAGTTACTCTGAGTGTTCAGAAAACTTCTTGACGATACAAGTAAGAACAGTCATCTAGTGCACTTTTCACCGTCGATGCCTTCCTGTGATGTCGCCGTCACTGACTCAGTTTGAGTACACATGTTTTGAAATAATACTTCTACATCTAATAACTGCTTACTTCACAACTGCTCAGCGATCAACACCCACAGCGATAAAGATGAGAAAAACAAAGTAACTAAATCATCGAATTTTAATTTAAACATTTTGTTTATTACTTAGGTTAACAAGCTACAATTAAAGTGGTTTGAACTTAACATTTCATATGGCAAAAATTAAGGACTGCTGAAACAATGTGTGACCGGCTGGAAGGACTTATTCTGCTCTAGTCGTCTTATATTGTGCGAACGGAAATCATGCTGTGTGGGGTGCAGTAGAGTTCGCCTCTGATCATCTGCGACAGTTTGCCCACCAATCAGTTCATTACGGCACCATTACCGATTTGACTCACACTGGAATGTTTGTTCCATTGTTTATTGAGATGATTATCCATGCAAACCGCTCAAATGTGTTTGATACTTGAAATTTACGTTATGTTTTGCAAGACGATAAGTTTCTTTGGAACAACTGGAATGTCCCAATTCAACAATATGCGCAGCATGCATACATTCCGGAATGCGTTCTATACACTGGTTTCGCCAGACGTATGAGCGCGCACTCTTGCATACATACAGACAGTTTATCGGTTACGATATGATCAGAACCTCTGGTGCAAATTTGCAGATGCAATAACTTTTACCTTGCTGTCTGAACGTTAGTTCTATTTCATTTTTGCACACCCTTCCAATCTAATTGGCATACTGGCACAGTGAGAAGTTACGGATTATCCGTTGAAATGAATTAGGCTCGCTGGTGACTCAAGGTCATCATTCTGTATTAAGTTCATTCCCCACTTTGTCCCTCTTTATCGTAATTATTCGTGCCTCCGGTGGGCGCTGTGTTGAGAATGACAGTTATTTTAGTAGTAGGAGATTGAATGTTTTCATGAGATAATTCACCATGTGATATCATCGCCCAACTCACCATAAAGAAACCATGGAAGCACTGTACAGCTGTTTCATCCTTGTTAGGAATCATGAGCAGTGCATGTGTACCGCGCCCGAACTGGGACGCGAACCCGAACAAGGACGAACGATTCTGAGTCGAACGCCTTAGCCATTACGCTACCGGGCAGGCTCTGAACGGTTTGTTGAACTTCACCACATGATGTTGCACNTGTCGATCGCTGTGAGCTAACGGACAGTAACCGTGCAAATCAGTGACGGATAGGTGCAACATCATGTGGTGAAGTTCAACAAACCGTTCAGAGCCTGCCCGGTAGCGTAATGGCTAAGGCGTTCGACTCAGAATCGTTCGTCCTTGTTCGGGTTCGCGTCCCAGTTCGGGCGCGGTACACATGCACTGCTCATGATTCCTAACACGGATGAAACAGCTGTACAGTGCTTCCATGGTTTCTTTATGGTGAGTTGGGCGATGGTATCACATGGTGAATTATTTCATGAATGACAGTTATATTGATTTTATTTTCAAAATCACATTTATAAACGGAGTGTCCGTGGCTATTCGGCGAACACAATGCGGCAGTCCTTTTCTGGGTACTGAATGGTGTTCTTTACAAGCTGGAACTGGTCAACTTACTGAGGGTTTCTTTGTGCACGTGGATATTAGCTTCAGACAGCAGTACTATGTGCGTGAAATCGCTTTTTCGATTTGATGTTGCTCACTCTCACTAATCATGAAATTATAATTAATCAAGTTACGGATCTGAGTCCTAGTGATCAGTTATGTTGGCGAACAGTAGCAGTGATGCCGTTCGGTGTGCAGAAAGGTTCGTGAACCAAAAAGTACACAATCCTGGTGGTTTACAGTGATGAGATTTCAAAATACCACGCTGTTGCCGGTGAATATTTGAGCTTTACATTTTGCGACTGATTTCGAAAATCTGCCTCAGGGGATAAGGGGATTGCATGAGTTTGAGACAGTCACCATTCTGGCACGTCGCCGTCAAGGACGTGGGCCTGGTGACCATATTCAAAGGAGGGCAGCTGGACATGAAGTTGTGCCAAACGAAGCCAACGCCAGTCAGTGCGTTTTATTTCTTAATTCAGTTGGCAATCTGTGAGCTTAGCATAACCATTTCTTGAACCAACTTTGAAAAGTTGAATATAAACCACACTGACTGATTACCACAAACCAAGTGGTCAAACAGTGAACATCTTGTTCGACTGCAAAAATCACGCATTCGCCTCTTCTCACCACCGGTCACTTTCCTATTCGGTAACCCTTCAATGTCTGCCTTCCCAAAGGATAAACGACAAGCAATTAAAAAGAGTATTACCAACACCATTATCACCATCGTTAACATTAATATTGTTAGTAGTGGTAATTTTATTGGCACCATTGGCGAGGCGGGATGTGGACGCATAAAATATATAGTGCACCAAGGCAGCGCAAGCTTTGAGTGATACCGCGATCTCAGGAAATAGTGCAGTACAATGAATGGAAGGTAAGATCATGTGGAAGAATAAAAGTGATCTGTCAAGTTCGTAGAAACTGGAGGTGGAAAGAAAATAAAAAGGTATCTGCGAGTGTTTGCAACGCTGAAATGATTTTACCATTGTTCAAAATTTTGCGCTGGCGATACGCACCTTTGGTGCATTTAAACATGGACTGACTCGCAGTGCGCGACTCATAGTCAGCCCCATAAAGTTTTGGCGAAGGATTATCTAGCTTTGATTTAAAAGCTCGAAAACTCCTGTTTAGTCTTTCACATTGCAGGTTATGTTCATGACAGCACAGACACTCTGCGTCTTCACGAATGAATTTTTGTTTTCCGTGTGTCCACTGCGCCATCTTTGTGTAAATTTGATCTTGCCTTGCGCATGCCACTTAGATATCAAGAAATATACACATTGTTATTATTACTATTGCCATTATTATTATTATTATTATTATTATTATTATGGACAACCTCATATAGTCCGCACCCGTTTTCTGTTGGGATGCGATTGTAGAATGTACGTATGTATGTATGTAATGTATGTGTGCGCGTGTGCGAATAGTAGGACATGAATACCCCGGAAACACCACTGGTTTCGCAACTATCGTTACTCAGTAGTTATTCTTACCCGCTATTCTCCCACTAAAAGATTCCCTAATTCAGGCATTCATTAGCTGACTTGCCACAAGAATCTAATCTGAATGCCGAGCAGCGCTCGTGGACGTTGAATCCATTCAAGAATCAGTGATGGACGGACTTGTAATTCTCGAAAAGGCCTCAAAATCCGCGTATACTGCACATATTTACATTTAGATTCTTCATCACCTACCATATTGTTTCGAAATCCCGTTAAAACTACTTGATCTTGCGTCACAACATTCCAAAATACCTTAAAATAAGCCAATATTTCACAAAATTCGGCAAACTTATGCCTTCTTGTTAACGATAACATGCGGATTATCAGTGCACCTCACGGTACAGATAAGCCAGATACGTCAAGCCTCGGAATTATCACAGTGATGTTGCGCTGGTTCAATCGGTTGGCAGTTTCTAATGGTTTCGCAATATGTTCGAGGGATTTTACACAGTTCTCAAGGACGCGCGAAATAGTACAACGTCAAAGCAACCAAGGAGTTGAAAAGTCGAGAGATATTCCGTCAGGAAAGCACCGGATATGTATACCGGATCAGCGGCAGTGATTGTGAAACTGCTCTCGGGTTTCTGAATGAATTACTTCCTACTATTCTTTTACGCACAACTTTTATCACAAAACCAAACTAGAGACCGAAAGTCGTCATTCTGAAGACTTGCTCTGTCTAATTGACGAATAAATTGCGACCAGTGCAATATGACTACACCTTGACGTGTTGTAACGGCTTGTGCTCCTCGATGACCCAACTTGCTATGCGGGAAGGATCATCTCAAGCTGAAGATTCAACCATCCCTGGAATTTCAGCTGACGAACGCTTGGGAAAGTAGCCACCTGGTCCTCCGGGATGAGTGTCCATTTAACCCTGTAAGTCAGTCCATAAAACCAGCGAAAGAATAACTGACCTAACCAGGTTGGATTTCGCTTGGATACTCCCCTTTGCTTTGCGGAAGGGTTCTCGTTAGGATTAAAACTGGAACTGATAACCCCGAATCATCCTTCTGCCCAGCGGCTGCACACCCTATTCTTGTCAATCCATTATCTCTCATGAATTTCAAAGTTACAAAAATCCCATACTGCATCAGTTGTCGCTCGGGACGGCCAGGACCACGCTGCCCAGTGTATCTAGCAGAACCGATATTGGTAACAGGGGTACTGATCAGACAATCCCCTCTTTTACTCGACCCTTGTCTTCTGTCCCCAACCGTTTCTTTGACCCATCTGATTACTCTCTTTCAGTCATTCTGTTGACACAGAACCCTCCTGATTTCCATTTACTTCTTTATTTTCTTTTAATTCCGTCGAAAATTTTATCGCCACGCTGCAGCAGTTTTTTTGTTTTTTTTATTCCTCGTGAAGCGATGACTTCGCCCTCTTAAATGAAACGACCATGCCGATTGAAAAAACATGCACACAAGGTAACTAATATCGTAATTTTCAAGGATTTGTCTAGTCTCATCAGAAACTAGAGCAAGCCCGTTGATTATACTTTTCCTGTTCCACCTCTGAGCAACCAAGATGCCAAGTTTTATGGGACAAGGCCAAAATGAAAGGTCGCTTCTTTGCCCACTCAGCATCGATATTCTCAGTACAGCAGTCGTTAAATCTGACATATTCATACCTTCAACATAGCTCTTCGTTAATTGTGCTGATATCGAACCTATGATGGTTAACATTTCCTTAAAACAACCAATGGTGCCTCCACGACTGAACAAGACTCTTCACGTCCATGCATCCATAGATATGGTGTCTGCGTTCTGTCTGAAGTCACAGTCCCTCTAAATTACAATTCGTTGTATTCATCCTCCATTCCGGTTTGCTAGAACTCAACAATAGTAACCCGAATCCCAAGTATCTAATATCCGTCATTCCAAACAGTTACGTTCCACTGTTCTTGCATAGATCTTTAAGCTCACTGCGCATAGCAAACTTGATAATTTCCCAAAGTACATTGTGATTCCATTCGTTCATCATTAGTTCACGCACGAACCTAGTAGGAGGACCCTTGATGCAGTGATATTTAGTTCTTAAACGACTCTGCAAATGTTGTCCATCGTATTGTTCGCTGCCAGGGCGGTGCTTCAAGTTGTGGCAAAGAAAGCAGATCAGCTTGAACCTATGACAGCGGCTGACCTTGAATGAGTGCAATCTCTTGCGGCGATCGATCGCGTCGACCAATAGGTAGCTCACTGCTGGACCGTCACATGGGCGTAGGGTATCGCATGCCAAATCCAGTGGCATGCATCGAACGGCTAAGAGTGTATTGATAGTTCATTTATGAGGGATTTGGAACTTACTCAAAAACCAACAGGAAACAGCTAAAGGAGAATTTGTGATAGAAATCTGGCAATGTTTACATGACGGTCTTTCATGTGCTTAAGCTGAATGACAAAGTTTTGTTTGAAATTCGATTGACTATCGGTCAAGGTCCGGACAAGTTTATTGTCAATAAGGGTTGTAAAGTCACCTTAAATGTGATTTCTTCACGACCGGTCACCAAGTACCGGTTACCAAGTACCGGTCACTTGCCGTTGAAAGGTCTAGAGAAACGGCAGCAAATTATTCATTTCTCACTGTTCTTTTCTGATTTGTAAACATTGTCTGCTGATGAATATGAGGTGGGCGCGCATAGTCTCATTTCGCGAACTGATACGAAGATATACATGTTTACGATGGAACGGTTCGTCATAAATAGATGCAGCTAATCAAACGAGATGGTTGACTCAGACATTAACCAGATACACGAACCGTTTGGGGCCCATGTTCTCATTGGCTAGAAAACTGTCCTGTTCAGCGAAGATCAGTCCGAAGTCACTTTGCCATGACAGAAAATCAACCGTACTGAAGACGGGGAGAATTTCGGTCCACCAACGGAGGTTGGAAACAAGGTGGCATCGCAGCAGGTACGGGGATATATACAAGTTCGCCCACGGCAAATAGGCATATTTTATTTAACCATGAAACCAGTGCAACTATCATGTCCGCATTAGAGTAACTGAGTTAATCAAGTATCATACTGACTGTGAAGCAATGGTACAGAATATCAGTGATACACGTGAAATGTGAATTTATTTAGTGGGATTTTGTCAGTCAACTGACACGTATTCCAGCTTAAACTGAATGAATCATTGTGTGGACATGTTGGTGTGTGGCCGTAATGAGTATGTATATATATGTATTGTTTGGAGTAGTTGTTTTGGTGACGTCCCAACATTAAGGGCTACGTTCGCTGGAATATTGCATTGGTGACTGTATCCGAAATTTTTGTATCGATTTCAGTCGAAAGTAGCACAAATCCATTGACTCTGGTCAATTTTGACCATTGCCATCTCAGTGAGTATTGGAATTGCAATTTCATTCTATTTCTTACAAACGTTAGACTTTTTTATCTTTTGCTGCTGAATCCGCTGACTGTTATCGGATGGTGCACTGCATCGGGGTCGGTTTCACTCAAAAAGTCATTTTCTTATTTGCAATAGTAGTAATGTGTTCGAAGGAAATTCTAGTTGGTTAGTCCTTTGGTTCAGAAATTTTTATTTTGCTGCGTGGGCATACAAATTGGATCAACTGGCAAGTGATATGCTTCAAAAATCACCGTCTACGCACGACCTTAGTGCAACAATCGGGATTCCAGCACCCAAAGTCGGAAACGTTGATTTACAGTGGTCCCGAGATCGTTTAGCAGCATTTATACGTGTACTTGCCACAGTCAGTCTGTTCATTTTGTGATCGGTATACAATCATAACGGAAGAAAATCGAGACATGACTGAAGTCAGTAATGCTTCCTGCGGCGGCAATGACCAGGAATAAGGAAGGCCAGTGTGAAGCTAATGACCCATTCACATTGAGTGCGTAGTTCGTGCTAGTCTCGGGGATCGGTGAGTGTGTTGGCCTATCTGAGCCATGATGTGCCCTCTATGGTCGATATGACCTTGAGCGCGTTGGTTGGATTTACAGAACGCCCATACTATTATGGTGCGGTTGGTGAGACAGTTGTATTTCGCCGTCAAAATCACACCGGAATATGTTGGCTCTTTGGTCAAGCAACTGTAATTCACTAAGTTGAGAAACACCGTAGAGAGAAGTTAAGGGTAATGGGCTTCCGTTTAAAAATATCGCTTAGCGCACAATCTGCGAAGGTATTACCTCATAGTTTGTTCTAGTCGCATTATGCCAAAGTAATGCTGTTGGTCAGGTAACATTTTTCTTGTTTCAGAAATTCCTGCAGTGGCTTACGATGATTTCGCCAAAATTTTGCGTGAGCATATGCTGGATCGTGAAGGGCGATTGGCCGAATTAACAAATGCATTCCTGGTAACTGTCAAAATGTTATTCTGATGACTGAAAAATTTGGTTTGAATGCACTCTTGAACTATTCTTCAAAGCTAGAACACTTCATTGTCAATAACTTAGCCGTCGAGTAAAAGACTTTTCAAGTCCGAATTTGTTTAGACGTACTTGCTAAATGGAATTTACTGTCTGTGTCATCCTAGGTTTTCTCGCCAGACTAGCACTATCATAACGAACTGATACATTGCCACTTTTAGCTAGCAACACAATATCACGTCTTTTATACTATAAGTTGTTGGTTACATAGATTTAGGAGACAATTCAGTTAGTGATACGAAGGAGCACACGGCTAATAATTGATTAAACCCCCCTGGGAAAAATAACAGGAGGACAGTAAAGAGGATTAAAAAACCATGGTATAACAAATCGGGAGCCGGTACTCTGTTTCATCTTGTAGTGGCGAAGATTCCGTGGATTTGAAATACAACCATCGGGGAGTCTTTTACACAGGTAGAAATCGTGACAAGTCCAATTTCAAGCAATTTTATCATGTAAGTGTACCTCCTAGAATATTTTACAGAATTGAGTTGATGGAAGACCGTTTCTGATGGGTAGGCTGACCCGGATGGGAGAGAGAAACAGACAGTCGCAACCTTAGATGTGTTGAGATTAACCGAAGCTCCGTGCAGAGAAATCTAAACAGAAGACATGCTGTTGGAAAAAAACCTTCGAAAATCATCGTGTTCGAAACGGCTTGAAGAGGGCAAGCATCATTAGCATACTTAACAGATTAGACGGGAGCTAGTTGAATAAGTCGCTGACGTAAGTAGAGAAGAGAAACTATGACAAACAGCACCACAATTGTAGCAAGGCCTGAGTATATTAATCCATTCGTGTGCACTTGGTTCGATTAGTAACGTACTTACGACGTCATTCTAATAAAGAAACTGGACAACCCAAATATCTGCAGTTTGTGAGTAGAAGAAAGACCCGTGGATAGAATCAAGATGCCGACGAATAGGCGCAATGCACAGATTTTATTGATGCGTTTTAAGGACTCATAAATGTGGTGAATGAAGGGAGCGACGTCATCCAAGAAGGACCTGCTAGACCAACTGAAAAGGGTTGCCAGGAGGAAAATCGAAGAAACGCAGGCGCTTAAGTACGGCACTGCCTCGTCAGTTTTAAGACCAATTGTTCAATTGCAATGTGGAGAAACACGTTTTTTCAAAACATGTGTTTGAACCTGCTAGACTTTTTCGGAATGGAAATAATAGTGGCGGGTCTGTAACAGTCAGGTTGGGGGGCTAGATAAGATAAGTTAATTAGAGAAGTATATCGCCCTCGGTCCAGAAGCCATGGCACTTGAGCCTTAAAAGAGCTGAGGGCAGACCTGTCAGGACCAACTCCTGCCCAGTAATTTTAGTGTGCGCAGCAGGCGAACACCCTCTTCCCTAGAAGAAACTTGTAATTGTCATCATCATTACCCTGCCGCAAATAGACCCGTGGGTATAAGTGAAGGGATGGATGGGAGCACGAATTGATGGCTGCCACATCCACAGAAGTTGTTCGCATGTTTCTTTGCTCACACAACAGCCGAAGCCTTGCCATAAAGGAAATCCGATTGTTGTTACCACTCAAGAGTTGGCTGGCGAATGTAGGTAACCCGATTGCTTTGGATTTCAGCCTTTATTAGGTTTGCACATCTTTACCGCACGCCTTGATTACTTAATGGGAATGTAAAATTGCTCCTTGCATCCTTCTTAAAGATTTCAGTTTCTGGGTGGAGATACGGCTCTTGAGACGATAGTGTTTATGAGGCCAGCAAGACATCACTGATTGCCGTTTGGACGTCTCTGTGAAAAGTTTTACATTTGTCATTGAGCAGGGATTCAAACAGAAAGAAAACAGGCTAGGTTCGTGTGAATAGGATTTCTGAAAAAGAGTAAAGCTGTTGTGTGAAAGGTTACGGAGGCGAACTTAGATTGGATTTATTAGCCTAAGGGAATGGAAGGCTGACCGAGAGTACCACGTCTTGGCCTTGACAGACAGGCAGGCCAACGACTATACTTGATATGGGAGCACGCAGTTTCAGCGAAAATAATTCAGGATGGTTGGTAATTTCTTCATCTAGAATGGAGCCGCCTCTGGTGGGAGAAACGCAGAGAGCAGTCAAATCAAAACACAGTGCAGTGGTAAGGCGTAGTCGCATGATTGAAATCACCTACAATAGTATGCAGAGTATCTTCAAGAAGAGGAGCAACAAGTACTAGAAAAAAATTCG
>LUCM01001991.1:0-11607 GCA_008360955.1 Fasciolopsis buskii | reverse complement strand
TATCACTATGCCACAGATACATTTTCTGTGTACCCGAAGGAAATATAATGTGCTATCACGTAGGACTTTCGCTTCGTCTGTCAAAACAAAATGCCTTTTCATAGTTTAATAACATTTGGCTCGTTTACGCCCTGTTGTTCGCGATGCGTTCGGCCTGCGGACGCCACGAGATTGCCGCGTAAATAGGTCTAGCGGAATGTTTGTTTTGAAGGACAAAAAGTTAATGGCGGGAAGAGCAACATGGTTTCTGGGACAAACGTATTCCCCAGACCAACTTGATGAACTACATGGACAAAGTAACAGGTAGGGTTGATTAGGGAGAGAAATTAGAAGTTTGATAGCTGGACTTTCAGAATGCCTTTGATTACGTGAGCCATAGGCTCCTTGATCAGAAAGTAAAGGATTTCGGGGTGGGAGATAGGGTGAAAAATTGGATATCATAAAGTATAAGAGAGAGGTCCTTGAGGGTGATTCGAGAGGGTTAATGTACATCCGGGTGCCTTATAGGGCTGTCTTATGGTCACTGCTCTTCCTGTGACAGTCCAGCGACATAGCCAGTGGGTTGGAATATTCGTGTTTGATGCTCGCAACATTGTCAGTGTGGATTTGTTTGTTTCATTTTGAAGCTTCAATCGTCTCTGATCTTTGAATTCCTTCTGGCCCTCACGAATTAAAATTGTGGGTTCTACATTTTTCTTTATTTTCACGTAGTACTCAGAATTAACCGAGTTCTTGGCCACTTTTTGGTTTCATTCTTTGCCGGCGCGATTAATTGCCTTAGAGTAGGTTCGTTTGCAAAATCTTCGGGTAGCTTTCCTGGACGGTTTCGCACTCAGCAGCTACGCCCCCATTTTGAACCCTCACTAAAAAAGCCCATAATCCAAGTGAGCTGATAATTTTTGTCCAATACCGGCAAACTCGAGTGAACCATTTTGTTGTATCTTTTTATTTTCTCCTAATCGCTGAATTCACTCATTATCCGTGAACGATTGAGCGGTCCTAACCTAAAAACTAATTCACTTGTACTGTCTATCGTGTTTTCAGTGCATCGGAGATGCAGTTTCGCTCAGTTGGCTGCCCGTGCACCTGTCTTCGAAATCCTGTGTGTCACCTTTATCATCACACCTCAAGATAACTTAGTCAGCTATGCTGATATGCGTCGCAACAAAATCCGAAACCCTTCATGCATAATTTTGTTTCACTTTTTGCACAACAAAAAAAGGCTTTATGCATCTCCGCAAGACCTCTTAAACTCAGGTTGGCATCCAACAATCTTTCACAGTCTGACATCTATCGCCTAATTTAATACATGAGATGGCTCCGCTTGGACCCGGTATTTCCCGCTGTTGGCTGCCAGATTACTCTCTTCAGAGTTTAAATCTTTTTGTTGCATCAGACAGGAAACTTTGGGTTCGTCCAAATATACCATAAATGCGAACCGGTTATGCCGGTGCAAATCTGCACGAATTTACTAGTGTTGTGATCTTGACCGACACCAACCGAGGGCTTATAGGAAAATTCCAATTCTAGTATCACTTTCTGGTTATCTTTGTACTATCACACGCTTTCCGTCTTTCGCGCTGCGTCTCATTTATGCAACACGTCTTATATCCGGTAACAGCGTATTTTGATTTCGTTTACCCTGCCAGTCTAAAATAACTATCTCGTTGTGCGGCATGAACGATAATAATGAAAATGACAATGATAAGGCATATTTCTCGATTTGCGAGATGCATGCGCAAGGCAAGATCAATTTTTACATAGATGATGCACACGAAATACGGATAATATAAATCAAAGTGACAGGGAGTGCAAGCGACCTCCAGTAATTTGGAAGGTTTGTTTACTTTTGTATATTTCTCGATATACGAGAGTCATGCGCAAAGTAAGACCAAAACTGGGCCAAGAAGGCGCAGTAAAGACACGGAAAACGGAAACCAAACATACAATGCAATGTGGTTTCGCTCACAAGATCATAACAACCAATGTGGTTTTCCGAGCAGGGGGCTTTAACTCAAAGCTAGATAATGGTTTGCAAAGAATTTTTTGTGACTGATTTCCAGTCCTGCACTGCGAGTTATATTGTTTGAATGCAGCAAAGGTGCGTATAAAGGGCGCAAAATATGGCTAGAGAGCAGTGGCTGTCGCCGCCTATTGGCCGGGGTACTCGATAATCAAGAGAGTTATATGGTGGAGATGAGGATCAGTATGGATGCGACAACGGAATGGAGATGAGCAAAATCCAGACTGGATATCAAGAAAAGGTAGTGTAAAACTCGAAAATTCTGGAGGCACACACCGTTAAGCAAGGAAAGCGGCGACAATCGATGGGAATTGTGCGATCGTACTAATAATACACGAGGTTTGTTTCGAGTAATTTTGAGTTCATAAATTTCGGCTTGGTCTAGAGATAAAGGTGGCGTTGGAGAAGAAGGAGGACCGGAGTCAGACGATTAAATGTCTGGTAGGCTCGCGTAAAGAACTGTTACCAGGAGCATCGGTCTATTGCCAAATTCCGCAAATGAGAATAGAGATTGACAAAAAACGACGGTCTTCAGCTGTTTTCAGATGTCAATATGCATTGTGAACGTCAGTTAACATCAGATGCCAATAGAAATACCGTTCATTCGTGATTCCGTTCTGTATGGATTCGGCAGGATTTTGGAAGGAGCAAGAGGAAGCCAGTACAAAGTTCTGCACAAACACATCGGCCGACCTTAATTGGAATTTCGTGCGCACTCTTCTTTATACATCCACTGCGGCTCCCTTTTATACACGCATTATATGTACTTAATTGTCAACCGTTGCATGTGAACTTTTTATCACTTGCTTCATTGAGTTCTATGACGAAGTTTCCAATATCCCGAAGGATAAACTATTATTTCTAAAGTGAGACACACGTCTAGTGCATTTTAAGCTGCGCGTTTTTTACGTGTTACTATTTCTGCCTTTGACGGATCACGAAAAATCCCTTTTAATCTTTGATGTCCATACCACCACAGCCAGTCAGTGGACTTGCGGACTAACGTTTTTCCGCAAGTCAATTGATTCCACGCAATCGTAGACCGTCTAGGTGCGGCCGTGACTTTGTATGTTGAGTCAAAAAGGTAACATTTCCCATCATTACAGTCAGCTATGTTAGCCCAAATGAAACCAATCCCCAATATTTTACATACCAGGTACAAGGAACTTAATGCTCCTCAACTCAGTCCATCCGGTATTTAATATCGATCTCCGTATTGTCTCCCCTAGGCCCACTCAAAGTTGCGCAGAAGTCACCAACAGGCATCATAAAACAGCCCATCGTTTTTTACTTTTAACTAATATTTATCCTGCTTTCTCTCCATAGCCTCATGTTGGAACATCTTCCAGACTGTCTGCGAGATTCTCTCCTTTTCTTTCCTCTCATCTGCTTGCTTCTCTAAATTTCGATTCTCCTCCATCTATCGACTCTTGTACCAGTAAATCTAGAACCAGAACATTGCAGATAGCGTCCCATACTTTTCTTTACAATATGCCGAAATTATGTCGTTTTACCGTCCCCAGGCTGTCTCCCGAATCCCAACCCTAAAGGATACGACATTTTCAATGGGGATTTAAAATACACGAATTTTTTGGAAACCAGTCTTCAAATTGCGGAAGCGCTAGCGTTGGTTTCAGTTGGCATAGTAAGTTCCTTACGGTATTCAGAATTTACTTCATGGTTTATTGAAATAAACCAGCTCCCAAAAATTAAGCTTCCATCTAGGTCCCGTAAAATGCCCAGCGGCCTCTGGATCATACCCCTTTGGCTATCATATACCTGAAACTTTCCACAAACCCCCATAAACATCAGAAACCAGCTCTCGGGTGCCCAGGTAGTAAGTGAAACACAATATTTGTTGCTAGGGAGCTGCTAAATTATTAAAATGCCTTTGCTATTCTTTACTACGTACAGACGTCGTTGTGAACCTGTCCAAAGGAGTAACGGATGGCCGGGGAAAATCCCAAAAAACATGCATTTTATCAGAGTTAATGAAGTAACAACCGTAAAAATGACTTTGATATATTGTTTCATGAATGATTTCAAGTGCTGGAAGGTATGTTTGTTCGCAATCATCGGGCCATTCCGATGCTCACTGTTTTGGGACCCGCGTGACCCACGTACTTTTCCCTGTACAGTGACCTTGGCTCACGTTTCGATTCTTTGTGGTATCATATTTGAGCTTCATTTGTGCTTGTATACTGATCAAATTTATCATCGGATATCGTATAAGGATGTGAGCAATTATGTTTCTGATTTGGTATTTCGTTTGGGTTATACGTGGCTCAAACGCTGTTCACGAGGACCGGCTGACTTCTTCTATTAGACGGGCAACCCGAACGGATCCGGGGCATGTTGGGATATAGTGGGACGCCGAGGCTGAAAAATTCGCTTTCCAAATCAGCATTTCAGACCACCCAGCTACAAGTAGGTTAATTTAATCATCGGATTTTACTTTTCAGGCTCCATTTGGGATTTTAATGCTGCTGCTTTCTGGATGGATGCCACCACAGTGACTGTGCAGAAGACCAATAGGTTAAGATGGCCCAAGTTATTTCGAGGATGGCTGGTGCTGAGAAATGTTTTGGGGCGTGCCCGGTTACCTGGGGGTACAAAAACTTTGCAGCGCCAGTTCACGAACGACGTGGAGCAGAAAAATAAGTTGCGTGCGTGTCCAGATGCATCAGGAGTGGGTTACGGTGCTGCTCTGTGCGCACGGCATAGTAGAAGAGACGGCAGTTACGACATGAGGATTTTGCTGGCAAAAAGACTCGATTTGTCCCTTTGAAGTCAGTGCCAGTTTCACACCCAGACGCCAGCAGAAAAGCTTTGGCGGTGCAGGTGATAGGGACTGCACGATTATTCTGATCAATGGACTGGACCGCAGTAATTTGGACGGATTCCACGAAGTTGGGGCATTACATGAACAAGCTTACAGTTATACATGGTGAAGTAAATTTTGGACGGTGGTGGCACGCGTTATCAGCCAGCAGTTAAACTGGTTACTCCTTTCGTGGAGCGGCGAGCCTACAGCTGCTGGAAACATAAACCAACGACCCAGAATTTCTCAGCTTGACGTAAATGCATTGGTCCTTTTAGGGACATCAGCGACCAACCCGATCCAGCTCTGGAATTCGAGGGTAATGGGAATGCAAATGTTGTAATTTTGCTCATCCTTTTTCTGTCGAAAATCGAAATCTAATCCCCGTGGACCTACTTGCTTCAGATGCTCAGTTGCCTGATCAGATTTAAAAAGCAGCTGCTGACAGTAGGGTGCGTTTGACATTGGTAGCGTACGCATTAGATCTACGGTTCAAAAGATCTGCAGTCCGCAGAATGTAACTTCAACGAAGCGGCAAAAAGGTAGTTTTGGTACGCAGTTGCAGGATGATAAGCTCAGCGGATCAGCACAGACTGCAATTGCTCGAGGTTTGCACGCCACGCTCGTGAGATTATGTTGCGTGCAGGTAATGTGTAGGAAAGCCCCAACCTAGGCTTTGAAGAAAAACTCTCAGGCATCCTGATAGCTAGGCACCACATGGTTAGCCCACTGCTACAACGCAAGCATGCAATGAAAAGACGCTCTAAGAAAATTCGCGTCTTGAGAAAAGTTGGAGAATGGGTTTGGACTTCAAGCGGAACAGCAATGGCAAACAGGGAACTGAAGTTATTGCGGTGGCGGAGGTACACGGTCGTCCTAGGGATTTGACTTTTGGTCCTGCCTCCGAAATGCACGGTGATCCTTGACTAGCAGATTTCAGGGGTTATTTTGAACTTCATTCTGCAAAATGGCGGAGGTGGAGGCACTCTAAATGAGCACAGATTCAATGTCGCTCTGGCGGTGCCATTTCACGAACGGCCGTGTGGCTAAGACCTACCCCGACTGCTGCTCAGAATTGGTTGAGGCTAGCATATTCCCGTTACTTTGCAGCCAGGACACAGAGATAAACCCGCGAAGCTAGGCATTTAGTAGATCACCTTACATGGTCACCGAGATGGTGTGTGAGACCTTTCGATGTCATCCTTCCAAAGGACTATACTCTCGACCTTCAGACAGGAAGCACTTGACAGTGACATCAGGCAGAATGATAGCTAAACAAGTAACACAAGGCTGTTTATCAGAGCCGATACTGCTGAACAACATTACCTACTGGACGTTTCGGCATCGAGGTCTAGTGGTGGCTTCGTGAAACCCGTTAATATTCACGGAGTATCTCCGCGGATGATAGCTTATTGCTTGGTCAGGGTCTTCCAAAAAACTAGGATCGCGAGGATACATACCCACTAATCAAGCCCGTCATAGGTGGATTCTTAGTGAATGACCGCTTATGGCAAGCGATGTGGCCATAGTCTGGCGAACACATCCAAGTCGGTTCATGGGCTTCCGGTAGCGCTGAGTAAGTTATCGCCATTTCCAATGAACCCGTGAAAGTGGGTAATTCTATAACTGCAGAGGCAAAACAGACCGGTGATGTGTAGGAGTAGGCGGCACGAAAGCTTTTAAAAGCGGGCAGCAAAGGAATATTTAGGGCAAGATAAATGGAAGGGTTACGCTTTCAGATGCATATATATCCACCTTGGCTTCGTCTGCTGGACCATTCCCGATGGAGATTAAGAATTATAGCCCTTTCTGAGACCAGTGGTCCGAGCACCGACTGGTGAACCAAATGGATTTTGTTTACAAATAGTTTGCTTCCGAATGATACATTACCGTCTTCCTTGAGCGTGATATTCCAACCCACAAAAACGAGTCACTTGCTTGCAATAGATTGCGATACCGAACTCTTATTCTTTCGGCCATACTCCAATTATTTCTTTTTCCTGTTCTCCAACCACACGATTCATTGCGACACTTTACATTCAGGATCGTATATCCACACTTTGGGACAAAGGCATCTACATTTGTACATATACCTTATCCTTTCCTCCCTCTGCTGGTTTTGCCTACAATCTGGTAGCCGTCAACTGCCAGCGGCCGGGGATTCCGGGGTCAATGTAAAAATGTTTCGAAGGACGATGGGACACAGGTGACGAAGAGGTATACCGACATAAAGAATCAGATGTATGTGGTTGCGTCAGTGCCCAATTTCTAGCCACATGCCTAATTGTTTCTGACAGACCTTGGCGAGAGGATTAAAATGTAGTCACGGAGAATCCTGCAAACGCAGGCTAACATTGGCTACCATTTCAGCTTTGTGATCTCCCATTCGAGCATTTCCAATGCCTTTTCATTGATTAGCTTAACACGTCAGTGTCTTAGAACCGGCAAAGTAATTTTGCCTTGCATCTGCCCTGTGGCTTTGACAGCGTAGTTTTCAAATTCTGCTTATAGGAACTCCAAAAATCCGCGTAGTCACTTAGGTAAGCCATAGTTGCCAAAACATATTTGTAAAAAATCGACATTATTCCCGCCTCCACCTTATATATCTAAATGGTCCTTTCCTTCACGTTGTCGGCACAGTCATTCGCCTTCTATTTCCTCATCTATCTCACAAGTTTGGCTTCAGGCCCATTTTGTAGAGAAACGTTCCATGTCTTACATCATTGTAGGTTGTTAACTTTCTACTTCTTGATCTTTACGGCGTTTATTTGGCTTTCTTAAATATTTAGTCCCACGCATTAACCCGAAAAATTTCTCAGAATGTCTCAGAAGTTCATGATTTTCCAGCTGTTCGGCGAAGCGGCCTGAACATATAGCCCCGACTCAGAATGTGACGTTCACAATTCTCAGTCGACCTTACCTCAGATGGCAGATTGTTATGTATTTCTTGCGTTATCATAGTAGTTGGTAGACGTCACCTGTTAGATCGCGCTGTGACCCGTCTACGTTGAATAGTTAGCTGTAAGTAGTCCTCCTCAGAGTCACAAACGCCTGACTTACTATCTAGTAAACTCTTCTTGCCCATCACAGAAGGACCGAACTTGACTGCGAGGATTGCAAATTAAAGAGTTGTAAATTTTCAACTAGAGTCAATCTCTGAGTTATGACAAGCGTCGATTTCTTCAGCGACATCTAGGGGAGAAGCAAAAATATGAACTTGACAGTCACGATCCGCTTAGCAATTATGAGTGACTGGGCACAGCATTTTCGAAGTTCTGCCGGGTGTTTGCCATAGCTGATGCGTCCAAAGTATCTAACTCGGAACTTCTAACTGTAAACTGGAGGCGACTTTATGCAACAACTGCGGAAGCCCATAAGTTAACCAACAGAATGACTGCAAATTTATTGTTTTTAACATGCCAGACGAAGCGCCGTTACGGTCTGTTAAAACAATAATACCATTTGCTTGCAATCCGGTTTACCAAGTGCCGCCATAATAGCTGCTCAAAAGATCAGTCTGCTGGCCCTGTATCATAATGTTCAAATTCTCTGATGAAATGTTGGCCAAAAGGTTTATCCGAAGTGTTTCAGACTATGAGGAGTTCACATAGGTTAGACGCATTGTGACATAGTCTGACAAATTCTCGCGAAAAATGGGTTTCATGGTTGATCAAAACGGTGACCCGCCAGACGGACTTACCAGGACTGCGAGAGCCCAAAACTGCATCACTACTCTTCTCTGCGAATATCGTAGGATTAATTGAACTTACGGCTCCCTCTTCCATCGCAGCTCCAGCAGCACCTAGCTTGTCTATAATCAACCCTGATCTACCGAAGCAATTCCGTTGCTGTTCAGAACACACCTAAATAATTTAACTTCACGTCCAGCCAACAGCTAAGAGGGGATTCTCCGTGGAGGGCTTACAGATACTCGGTCCCAGAATTTGGCTAACCCGAAGGTGTGCTGCACAACTTACATTGAAATAACCGCAGGTATCCGCAAAGAAACCGTCAAATCCACATAAGCCCTTCTCCCG
This sequence comes from Fasciolopsis buskii, assembly GCA_008360955.1. Classification (NCBI taxonomy): domain Eukaryota; kingdom Metazoa; phylum Platyhelminthes; class Trematoda; order Plagiorchiida; family Fasciolidae; genus Fasciolopsis; species Fasciolopsis buskii. The sequence goes on along the minus strand of LUCM01001991.1, from coordinate 2,726 downwards.
TCCACATACCGCCAAGGGGGACAGTGCTAATTGCCTTGGTATATCCTGGCAAGGAAAATTTTATATCCGGAGGTGGACTTCGGTAGCCGTCCGTGGTTGTCGTTGAGGATGACCCTGTTCCTGCTTGGGGCGGAGATCAGGCGTGCAATGTATATCCAAGATGCGGTCGACCATTAGTGAACACAATCGCCATTTGAGAATACCGGCTCCAGTCACGGCAAACACGAGATGCACCATCAACGAATGCCACTTCCGCCTTTCACTTTTAAATTTGTTGGCTGCCGGAGAGCAAGAATCCCTTCCACACCATACATTTGATAATAATAATATTGCATATTCTTCGTTTTGCGAGGGGCATACGCAAGGCAAGATCAAATTCTTGCATGGATGATGCAGTGGAAATAAGAATAATGGAAATCAGAAGGTCTGTGGGGATATATGATGGTAAATTGAGCATTTGCTCGGGGATAGGCAGCGATCAGAATCTGCAAAGCGGTTACGCAGTGCAAAAGTATGGGAGAGCAAAATTTCAAAAACTTCCCAAAAGGGCTTAGTGCAAAGATTGTACAGGTTTTCCTAGAACTGTTTGTGAGCAACGCAGTGGCAAGTCATTTCGTGGTTTAAGTGTACTAAAATGTGACGTGTCACTGAGCGCAACGTCGCCCAAATACTAGCTCCAATGGCGGATTGGTCGAGATATGGCTTGAGGGGCAAACGTCAGGAGCGTTACGTAATGGACAGAAAAAGTTGAGCTGAGGAGGTGAAAGTACAGGTGTGGAGTTATGATAAATTGAATGGAAAGTTAGTCGCAACCAAACGAATAAACGTCACGTAGAAGTCTGAGATGGGGAGTCGCATTTAACAACATGAAAGGGCAGAATTTAACAATGGCTGAGGAAAGGCGGAGGCAGTAATTATTAATTCTGCCTGAACTGTATGGAGAATGAGATTTTCTGAAACGTTTTGGCGAACAAGAATATGGCAATTTGCAAGTGCACTGCTGGATTACAGACTTCCCATGCGGCTGATGGTCAACTTGCTGGGCGGTGCGATGGAGATGAGGTTTGTGTAAAAAAGAAAATGTATTTAAATGCTACAGCCATGGCACTGTCCCCTAAGCGTAGTCCCCACTTATTGTCTCGGCAGATTTTTGGACCCTAGGGACGTGCGAGTGGTTATGGTGGAGTTTTGAAGGGCAGACATGTAAGGCATTTCCCAGCGCGAGGCAGTAGTAACCGTTTTTGGGCAGTCGCGAAAATCCGCTGGATTTGGAGTATCCAAGGGGATCAGCGACGCGGCTTGGGTTGAAGGGGCCAGTAATCGAGTGGCAGCCAGCTTGGACCTTAGCTCCGCCTCGGCCTCTGCGCAAGAGCGAGAATCTAGTAGATTTGGAATTTTCCTTACGTGGGCGGAACTAGTAACAGCGCGCATTGTCAGGATGCGGGACTTAAAACATGGAAGAGACGCAGCTTGGCTTGGGTGCCAGCTTGGAGTTATGGCGGTTTACGAAAGGTGAAGATATGGAGACATCATCCGACTTAAGTGTGGTTGATAATAATGAACTTGCGTTGGGGTGACCAGGGTGGCACTGGGACAAGTTTGCCAAATTTCGATTGCAAAGTTTTCAGTCTGCAGGTAAGCTTGAGTACTACACGGGAGAACTAGCTACACTACTTTGATGTTTTTGGCAGTTTGTTCAAGGGTCATACAGTGCTTTATGGCTGTGCATCACGACGGGATTTGGACTGCAATGTGGAGAGTTATTATGTTGAGAATAGCAGTAACCGTTCGATTACGGCATGGCTTAGTCTATTTCTCTTGATTTATTTAATATATAAATGAATGAATTATTTCTCGAAAACGCAGAGCGTCTAGATGGAAAGTGTAGAACTGGCACTATCTGTACTTTCCAGACTGTGGGGTCGTGCGCGAGTCAGCCGGCAAAAGAAAAGGTAAAAGGAACGGGAGGTTGGGATCCCGTGACTCAGAAAGAGGGGAGACAGCGCGCACGTCACACTGCAACGCTTGCCAATTCGGGAGCGATGGCAGCGTCGTGTGGCCAGTGATTAATCATCTCATAAATGGTTCCGACCCATGTCCATTTACCAAAGATCAGAGAGGAGTAATCTCTGCGGGTGTTTTTCATATTTAGCTGGATGTAGTATTAGGTTTTGTTGTCTGCCTCAGATTGCGTGAGTTGCTAGTTGATGATCATGCCCTACGAGGCACATGTGAAAATAGCGAGGATGGATGTGTGTGTTTGGTAAAAGTTCTGACTAAGCTAGAACTGCAGCTCTGGACGTCATACGAGCCTTCTCCGCGACAGCAGCTTTAATCGGATAGGGGTTTCGCGGTCGTTTGAGCGACCGAGACAACTGGTGGACACTTAGGATAAGTATTACTAGGCAGCTGGAAAATGGATTTTGGTACGCTAGTATGCACCGAATTCTAATGTGGGTGAGTTTTTGTTCAACGTGGTGCATAACAATAACAAAGTGAGTACTGAAATGCGACCATAAAGAGCGGTATTATTTAGACGATTTTCTAGCAGGTGGACATGGTTCAGGGACTATGACGGAGAGGGTAGGGGGCTGTGCAGCGGAGGAATACAGGGTGGGTCGGGTAGAGAAAAGAACGCTAATTCACCAGTGTTTATGCAGAAAAGCCACGGTTAATTTTTCAGTGCGCCGCAGCAGATTAGCTCAAGTTTTTGAAGGCTTTAGACA
>LUCM01001990.1:28541-49880 GCA_008360955.1 Fasciolopsis buskii | reverse complement strand
GAGTCAGAAAATGGTGAGTTTTTTGTCTGGAAAGCAAATTTCCAGAGAAATGCACCACAAGTTCGTTAGTGCACCTGCGACGTCATGACTACGGATGACCAAAACAGTCTCACTGACCTTTGGTCTTAAAAAAAGCTGCTACAGTTCGCAGTATTCTCCACTGCGGTTGCGAGACCTGTCCTATCCGTGTTAGGGTTGCTTGATCACTGTCTCTTCCCGAACAACGATGTCTCTGAACCATCGCCAATGTCTGGTGGGAACACGAGGTGAACAACGTTGAGGACGGTGAAGTTTTTGCATCCGGAATCTTCGTTTTTCTGCATAGTTCGCCAACTCTTTGTACTTATTGCTCTCTTTTTTCTTTTGAATAGCTAGTAGTGATGTGAAACGGCAACCAAGTTGATGGTTGTAAAAACTGAGCTGAATTGGATGTACGTTTTATTTCTGTCATTCTTCGAGTCGCATTTTGAACTGAAGAACATGCAAAATGGCTTATGGCCTTCCTGAATTAATAACGAGAAACTAACCCAAGTTTGTAGTGTTCGTCAGCGGCCATCGATGACTCCACATGGACTGCGTCGATTTATAGGGGTGAAGTGCACAGTCGTATTTGAAACATCGCCGACAGAACAACGCACGGAAAGAGTGCAGTGCTTCGGCACGGTTAGGAGGTGCAACCCGCCGACTTTTCAGTGCTGATGCCACTTCTGCCGGATTGTCCAAATTTGGAGAACAAAGGAGTGCATCATCGACTGACTGCAAGAAAATTAGAAGGCGTGAAGTAACAGAAAGCGGGAACCGATGGTTGACATTTCATTCAAGAAACAAGACTTGATTGGCCGTGATGTGTCAAATAAAACAATTCTTATCATGTGCATGGACTGAGTGGTATGGAGGGAGCATGCCCTAGAAAACCAAGGGATAAATCAACTGGCAATCACGATTTGGAGACTAGAAGTGGGAAAAAGTTTCCATGTTATAGCAAACTAGACAACAGTGAATAGTGACCTTCCATGGAAGTTACCAACACAACAAGGATTCGAATCTAACTTTCAAGGTGGCAGACATCATCGTTGAGAACCAGCAAAACAGCAAAACCCTGTACACTAAAATACTCATTTGGAAAAAATTCGTTATATGATGTGGTTGTCCATCTTGAATTTCATTATGCATTTCAGATTGTCCAGGAAAATTGCAACCAATCGTAAGTACGACAACATGCAATTGTTTTGAATTAGCTACTTGGTTGTTCACCGCTACTTCCGCACAAGACGTGGTTATATTTAGAATCAACTGCTGTAGAAACGTAAAAGCATGACGGCGGACACCCGATGCAGACAACCAGCGTTTCAGCACTAATGACTTTCTGACATCCTTTCAACATTGTAGACAAAAAAACAACAGTAGTAATTAGATGAGATAGAGCTAGATTATAAAGTCTCAGAAGTCGTTGATATACAGTTGAACAAATTCGTTAGCTAGATCTAATACCTGTCTGTAGATCTATCGCTACTAACATGCTCCTAAATGCAGCAAAATAACCTAGTTGTCCTAATACTCTCGCAAAAAACATTAAGAATAAAACCATGTGGTGAACCAGCTCGTATTAAGTGATACACAACCATGTTATAACATGACGTTAAATATAACCAATGCCAAGTGAGATATGGAAGGAGAGTGATAGAGTGAAGTAAATGATTCAAGAATGGAATAAGTGTGTACTTACGACAGAAGTTAGTCAGGGAGACCAAAACGAATGTTGCGCAAAAAATGTGGGAAGTTCGAATCTCAGGTCCGCCGCTGGTCACTTTGGTGGTAGATGGAAAATCGCTTTGGTCCGGTCCATCCGGCTTAATGCGACCTAATATGGTTTTATAGCACCCTAAATTTCCAGGGTCACAGTCACTGTTTTTTACCCACATAATGAGTCCAATGGTTACTGAGGATGTCACTTGCGCTACACATGTTTCACACATGTGTGAAAAATAAGGACTAAAAATAAGGGATGAATAGTTGAATTACTTTATTCTGGATGAGAGGGGAAGAGGGCCGAGAGATTTGGTGATTGAACGTGCTGTTTCTGTGCATCGAATGGAGAAGCGAATAAACGAATGATGGAAGCGTCCGCGATTTGATGATGAATGCAAATAACTTGGCAAATACTTTCAACACTACTCACTGAAACATCCCCTTTACTTAAGAAACAAATACTGGAAGATAAATTTCTGCTGTATCCATCAACCACCGAATTAAGTTCAATTCAGTTACCACAATCATTAACTTTGTACCAAAGTGTTTTGGTTTCGGTTTCTACTTCACAGCAGTAACTGCTCGGACAAAGATCGACAGAAGAAATGAAATTCCGAATGCAAGAACTCCACCGTTCCCAACGTTGAGCCACATCACCCGTTGTTTCCAATCGTTAATTGGAGGAATCTCGTGGACATTAACGCAGCAGTCTAATTGCAGCTAAAAGAGTCACTCCAATGGTTAATTTTTATTCTTTTTTCCCATGTCAACGACTGGGCATCTCGACCCATCTTCCAACCGTTAACTGCCTCAAAGGACAGCATACAACGACGTAGTCGTGCTGTGGGCATGCTCAAAACTTGTCTTAGTAACCTTAACGTATTCAAATTCGAGATGAAACCCTAGGACCCAATACTTTACGTCTAACTTCTGCATTATTCAGGTTCAAATACCGAAAGTCTACGGACATCTATCTCAACGGTCACGTTTCGGGGACATAGAGCATTATCGACCCTACGTTTGATCGACAAACGGATATCATACCGATGCTGAAGATGTGAATGCCAACCGTGGTGAATGCCAACCGACCTTCCTGTTAATCCGAAGCCATTTCATCCGACATACGACCACCAGGTGAAGTGCAATTCCACAAGCAACTAAGTCTATCAATCTATCTACCTCACCCAGTTGCTTCACTGAGAAAACAAGTATCGGTTTTCATTAAATTCAATTCTGCAACAGCATTTTAAAATTTGGAAGTGAAGAACATCTCAAACGTGCCTACACTAGCGTTCAGATTACCAAAAAATTCCCCGCAACTTACTCGAGTCTTTATTCAGTTGCACAACGTCGCCGGCATATTCCAGGTCAGGCGGTTTCCCTTTTGAGTAAATATCAATGCCACGTGAGGATAAGGCGATTTCTATTATCATCTTGATGACAAAGTTGAAAAGAAAGTGACAGCCAACAACTCTCATTGACACATTTCGTAATGAACTCGAGTGAAAGATCCCACCTGGTACAGTCTTCAGTGAGAGCAACTTCACAGAAGCGCACGACCAACTGAGTCAGACGTCGGGGTATACGAAACATGTGCCGATGTTGACAGATTCGTAGTAAAAGAAGAAGATTGAATCAATGCATCTCCAGTCGGGATGGGAACCGGCTTGGTTTTCAAGCATACACCTGAACGGACACTAAAGAACCTACGGAGGATAATACCCGAGAGCAGTTTGGATGCGAAAAACTTATGAATTTACCAAGATCTGTTACCTTTCCTGTAAATCACCGATTCACATCAGTCCTTAAGGATGAAATCGATGGCTCAAGTTTTAACTCTGATATCAACACTTCGCCACCGTTCTTGGAGAAAAAGGAGACAAACCAACTGATCCAGCTGCCTCATGATTTCCATGGAAGCCTAGTTTGTGACGACCTCCACTTGAGATGGAGGACTGGTTATACACCTGCATTGAGTCAATTGCAGCTATAAGTGGAAGGCACACTGCGATAATTGGTCAACTGAATTGACCTCTAAAGTGTTTTTCCAACGCTGCTGAGTCAATCAGTGAGCCGTCAGACCTCGTTTACGCTCGGCCTTTGTGAGCTACTATTCCTGTAAAGTCGGAAAAAGTTGCGACTATTGCTGGCAGCCGCAAGCATTTCCATTTCTCAGCAATCCGCTATCCACCACAGCTCGCACGAAATTGTCGGATTGAGGACTCCGTTCGATTTGCACCGCACAAGAAGACCACATAAATGATCTGGTTGCTCATATATCGAATATCTTTGTTGCTGATCTGGATCCTGCAAGTGTGCTTGTCTTTTTGGATTGACGAACCACTTACTATCTTCAAGCGATCTACAGCGTAAAAAAAGCACGGTTTTATGTTGAAAATGGGATGATCAAACTAGATGACGTGCACACATAACTGATGTATGAAACGATAAGGGTGTACAATGTAAAATGAGCTTACGTGTGAAGTGGACGACCGTTCCTTTTGTTCGTAAAATCGAGCTTGAAGTTTTGTGACATCATCGATCGACCCGAAGGTTCCAGCAATTGCCTGTGTCATGTGTGTGAAAGAGAATGTCTCTTTACCTCAAATAGCAAACACAAATTGGAAACCTTGTTTTCACTGTCATGTAAAACATCGACGGGCCAATGTGGCGCAATGGTACAACAAACAATGAACTAGTAAGCAGCAAATTTTCCTCCTGGGATCCAAATTATGAGCTATCCGCGGTGATCGTGTTGTTCTAGAATCCGGTCCTTCTTCAACTTGTGGCTGACTAATCCTATCCTTCAACATACAGTTTGATGAAGAATACTCTTCATCATGTCCCCCCGGCAATCGCCCTCGTGAATCGCTATAAGCAAGCTGAGATTGGATTCACTATACTTCCGCTCATCTTTGTTCGTTTTTTTTTGTGCAATATCAGGAACGTACTAATAAGGAGGCATCTTATGATTTCAGTACGGAGATTGTACGCAGCCACGTTTTCGACATGCTTCGAATAGAATGGCTGAAAATGTGATGATGCGAAATCACGGATAGGCATGGGTGGCGTGAGATGTTTAGCGTTAATGTTTTGATTATTTCCTCTGGTCTTCTTATATTCCGCTACTAATAAATGGCATTCCCGCTTTGTAAACTTCAGAAACTAGCGACTTATTTCCACATTGGCGTAGTTTACAATCACATTTTCATTCCTTCTACTTGTGCTGCTGTGTGAAGATTCGAATTCCTAACCTTAACCATGCAACCTTAACATTCCACCATATAACTGCAATACACTAAAAGATGCAACGCCAGATTTCTCTGTTCCTGCTGTCATGTGCTCTATTTTACCCCCAGGTTCAACGAATTCCTGTCCGTCCACTGATAGCTTTGTCTATTGTAAAAAAGGTTTAGTTTATCGTTCTATAGTTGACATAACGATTAGTGCAAATTAGGAGTTTATTTGTTTACTGATTGCATCGCAACTGCTATATTTACTCCGTTGTGTCGATTTGTTGGGAAATTTCTGGTTCCTCACCTGGGTGTAAGTTCCTTGACAATGTTTTTGTTTCTTGTCGTTTAAAAACCACGAATTTGTGGCAAACACGACTATACCATTGGATTTATTTTGCTCTCCGTAGCCGAACACTCTCATATCATGCGCAGTTAGAGATCAAGCTCCCGCTAAATCCACCTAAGCCAGAGAAAAACACTACACTTACCGTGAAAACAGCATCCGGTATAACCGGGCCACTTGGTCGCCGCACATGAAATGGACTGCTCATGCTACATTGGACTAGGCCACTGGGTGAGTCTAACGCATGAGGCAAAATGGACACCGGAGCTTGCTCCGAGAGATCCGAAGTCCGAGAGACCAACGCACCCAGTGCGGATATTCCAGAAGAGTCCGGCTCCTCTAGCTTGAGTGGACTACTTGACATTGTGGTTGTTGTGATACAAGGTATTGCGATCTCAGATTGTTCGGGAGACTGGAACAAAAATGGAGATGAACAGCATAATGCTTATTTGCCAAGATTGTCAAAACATGGATAACGGAACGATCTGTTTCGAAACTTCCGTATGGTGTTTTACAGATAGTAACAGAAAAAGACCCAGTTAGGCAGGTCATAGAACGGCAGAACTTCAGCGTACTTTTAACCCCAATCGAAGAGGAAAGATAAGATTTAAACCAAGTAAATGGTGAAACGATCGTTATGCATGCAGTTAAGGATCTATAGTGCATAAGAGACGCAGGCAATGAAAAAGTGTGGATTGTCTGCTCAGATGGTGTGAAACATTCCAACTGCAATAAAAGTTCAGAATCATCATACTGTCCGTTTGTATCCTCGAGGATGATGAACCAGTAGTGAGGGTGCGGGATTAAAGGAACTCACGTTTATGGAAGTTTGAGTCGGCCAACGACAACGTCGTGAACGCTTCACAGCCGGTGATGAGACGGGTATTTGTTGAGTATCCAATTCGGCATCGACATCAGATCGAGCACGTTTCGACTTTCGCGAAACAGACGGAGACAACAACGCCATATCGCTTTGTTCTATAGCAGGTGTTAACAATACTGCATCGGTACCATCCTCCCCATGATCGGCGGAATCCGTGGAAGGCACCGGAAGTCCGCATTTACGACTAATCTCAGGCCAACGCTTGGCCACTTCAATCACTAACGGACCCAGAAAAGTTTCCTCGAATTCGAACGGGAAATTTCCGTGTAGACGACCATCATAATTGTTAAGAAGTTCTTCCAGGAAGCTGGCATCCTCTTGTGCTTGGTCGTCACCCATGTACGGTAAATTGGCCAACTCCGTCTCATCCTCTACAGAGAAATTGTGCTGAACTGGAGCCCAAGTGCACATCTGAGGCACGGGATCGATCTGCAGACGAAAGATCGCAGCAGTATTATAGAAAACTAAATTCAATGAATCATTTACCAAATTCCATCGCGAGGATCAAATTCAAATGATTAGCAATCGGGTGGAGCGAGACAGTCTTTCACTGCTAAAAGAAGGGTCAGTAATGATCGAAATTGGCAGTTAGATGTTTACCATATCCATAACCGTAAATCCAACGACTACTCAGATGATAAACAAAGATTTACCTAACCCATTAGGATCCTGTGATTGCGTGCCTCTCTATGTTTTTGGGTTGTCTGCATATTCTCTACAGTAATGCAGCTGACCCTAGATGTTACTGACTTCTAGTTGCATAACACAAAAAATAACAGTCAACTCGCCCAAGAATAAAAACAGAGAGCTTTCTCGGGTAACCCGGATCTTAGTGCTTTGATTCCCACAGTCCCAGTCTGAATATCACAAGGTATTTAAACTTCCATAAAACAGCGCGTGGCCGGAGGTGGTCAAGTGGATTTAGCATCTGACACCATAGGGGGCAGAGGTTCGAATCCCAGATTTCCGGTCACTGGTGGTAGACAGCAACCCGCCGTCATCCGGCTCGTGCGGTTCCATGTCACTCCAAGTTTCGGGGTCAAGAGTGCAAGTTCCCTCCCCCCGTGCAGTGGGCCCTAGTGGCCATGGGATATGTGCCTCCCACTGGACTAAAATACACATCAGTACACTATTCTTCAATATTACCTCGGATTTCAAATCGGATGTCATATTTCAGCAGAATAACGGAGACATTAACAAATATTATGTGGCGAGCATTGTTTCGTGGGACCAACGTCATGAAGGAAAACCACGATGTTAACCTAACTCAGAACTTTTGAAAAATTCATTTTTTGAAGTAACATTGCGATGTGCCGCATATGCGTCGGTTACCGACCTTTTCGTCGGACTAAGACAACCATGGAGCAATAACGGTTGGAATGCAACCTAGATTTTTGTTTTAACTATGTTCTCAAACTATTTAAAGGTCTCACAGGACGAGGACTTAACCCGAACATGGCCAGCCCGGGACAATAAGTAGTTCTGCGTCCACCGGGCAGCTGCGTTGACAAGCCAACGACGGCAACTATTTTTATTGTATGTAAATTACGAGAGTGGGCATTCAATTCTCTCACCAATTTTCATTCATTCCTTTTTCGAGTATAAGGTACTATCGTAACAATTCAAACTGGAGCACATCAGTGCAAACTTAATGGTATGGAAACTAAAGTAAATAAATCATAAATGCAAATAACAGAGCTCACCTGAGGAATCATGTTCAGTCCAACGCGGAAAAGTTTTCCTGCTATGCGAGCTTCGAACCGACCAAACTGGTTGTACAATTGTGGAATTTCTACCGGTTCGGCAAGCGTAACTTGCTGATGGCTATTTTGATGCTGAGATGTCGATGTCATGATGGATGCGGGTAAAATTGTTTCGTCACCGATCGAAAAGCCTTCTTCAGTAGCAAGGACAGATGAGGCAGACAGATTGGCGGCTCTTGCGGTGCGTAACTGATCTTGTAGTAAAATTCTGTTAGCACGCATCAACTCAACGACATGTGACCATCGCGAAACCAAATGAGCGCGGCGAACGCATTGATAAGTTTCACGAATCAATGTTTGTAGGCGTCGACGTCGGTCCGTATGTGAGTGAGACCGTCCGAACCCTGAATGCCTGTGTAAAGCAGAATCGGTTGAGGCTATCAAGGAACTTCTTGTGGTGGTGGCACGACGACGGAGAGACAGTGTGGTCGGTTTACAACTGGAGTCATCGGGTGTTTTCAATGAATCAAATTCAATCGACTCGGAGACCCGGCGTTTAATATTGGGGGCGGAACCCGGACGACGTTTCCCGGGTTTGGAATCGCGAACCATTAAGGCTCGAATTCAGAGCTATAAAATAAAAACATACTTGGGCTTCAGTGAAAACGGACTTGGCTTTCTCATCTCTTCCCCGAGAAATGATCTTTCAAGAAGTTTTAAGTGTTTTCAAGTAATTTTATTCTGCCCATCATTGTTTTATACAGGGATGGTTATGCTTTTGAAAAGCGTAAACACGAGGGAAAGTAGAGACCGCCTTCTGATGGTGCACGAGGTATACAGAGGTCTACAGCAATGAACGCAGATCAATTTGTCCGGCGGCGTTTGTTGCCAAAATTCTTTCCGTTCTAAAAAAACCAAAGAAAGAGACACATATAAGACAATACTTTATGAGTGGCAAAAAAAACTGTTTCTTCAATTGATCGATTACGTGAGAACAAGGAGTACAGACCAACTTTAAAAAAACAATATAAAATTGTGCTCACATATTGTTTAGTCAAGTCTCCCAGCGAACGTTATAAGTGCTTTTCGCCCCACCTACAAAGTTAGGAGCAGATAATCGAGAAGTGTCGAGTGCCCCATCTTAAACACAGCCGAAGCCGTATGTATCCGTTTGTGTAATTCCTATTTGTTCAGACTTAAACTTCCTTGGCCAATATCCGCTTTCGACATCCCAAAACGCATCTGTTGACCCGGTACTCCAACGGCGGTAGGATAGCACGTCAAATCGACTGGTTAGATCAGAATGTTACCACTGAAACTCCATTTTGAAAAGAGGTTAGTTGCCCGACTAAAATTTACTATCATCGATACTTGGCTGTCTGTTTGTGCCCGCTCAATCGATGAGCGTAAACCTATATCGTAGATGGCTAACCATCAAATCGATGACTTTCGTTAAAAACTTCGGGAAGCATAGACCTCTGCTTCAAATCGCCATGTTAGACATTCAACCTAAGGCCAACAAGGTTTCCCAATACGTAATTAACTGAACTAGGCAAGGCGGCTGAACGTCGCAGCTGACAGCACTAATGGTGGCAAGTGATAAATCATATTAATCTGGTGCTTATCTCTCACCATAACTAAAGCCATCAGATGTGGGCTCTTGGCTTCCCGAAATCTTATGCATTCTTTCAATTTATGAGTCCATGCTCTTTCGAAAGTAATTTATAACAAGAGCCCTCCAAAGGTGAGTTCACAACAATCAGCCCTAGGCTAGTAAATGTTGGGTGGGTTGAAATGGCCAGTGATTGGGAGTCGGTTCACGGTCCCCCAGTCCTCAGTGGCCTTCATAGTGAGGATTGACTGTTTGCTTAGCTCACCCACTCGGTGTGCTTGCTGCAAAAGATGCAGCAGTGCTCTCACAACGGGGTGGACCGCAAATTCGATTTTCGAGGCGGTGCATATGCCTTGAAAGTAACTGTATTCCTACTGACCATGCACGGTTTCCCTCTGCTGTTGCAGGTAAAGGGAATAATCCGTTGAGAGGCCTCGGGTCTTTTTGTTTACTGTTTGAGTTAGTTGGCCACTAAGATTGCTTTTGCGGCACACTCGGAGGATTCTATATTTACTGGGATACCATGGAATTTGCAGGATTTCTCGGAGAATAACCAGGGGGACTAGTGTCTATAAGGACGCAGGAATGTTGATCAGCTGAGCGCCTGCAAGCAGACATCCCTGGGGAAAGCTTTTTTAGGAAGCGTTCCCACAGGATGACCATTTGGCTGACTTTTCGGTGTCAATGATTAGGTTTGCTGCGTACGGGATTTTGTGCTAGGAGACTCAACATGTTCGGTCTGTGGAAGTAGCGTCCCGAAATGAGTCTAAGGTAAACAGCTTGACAACGGAAATCTCATCATTCAGTGGATCCAACGATGACTGTAGCGGGGTGATTCATGGGCTATATGTGGTAAACCACGTTCTTAGGATGTGCAGAAGCTATTCGTGTTCCAGAAGCATTCTTGGGATTTCAGAAGAGGAATTTTACGCCTGGCCGCGGAAAATCCCCTGAAAAAACTCCTTTGTATCGAAGTTTATAAAAACATTGTTTTGCGACTATCTTATGCATGTTTTCGTGGGCGTGGAAATTCGTTTATTAGCAATCACCGCGAGCTTTTATCAATCACAACAAGGGATCTGCAGGAACAGCGTCGGAATTTATGTTTAAGGACTTTGACCCTCATTTTGAGTCTGTGCGATTGAATATTTGGCGTTCGCACACGCCTGTATTAGGACTGGCTTCAAAATCCAGTGATATACACTTTATCAACTGTCTCTGGGATTTAGAATCTGCTTTACATTAACTAATCGCAATCGAGTATATGCAGGGGATGTTTACGGGAAATCTTCCCAGTCCCTACTCTACTCAAGGTTATGGGGCTAGATGCGAGTTACTTTATCTTGAACTCCTAGGGTCCCGTAGTATCAAATTAATCCTAGCATTTCTTTTTGATCCTTAACATACTAATGTTCGTATTTCTACAAACGTCCGACACAACGCCATTTGCCCAGTATCCAATTAAAAAAACAATAATACTCATTGTGATTCCCCTTGCTCGGCTATCAGTCAGGGCAAAATTCTTCGCCGTTGCTCATTAGAAACACTGAAATGAACTTTCAAGCTCGCTGAGATTCTGCCAAAAGTTATTCCAGTTTAAATCCCAGCTGGAAAATCCGCCAGATTTAAAGCTTTCAATTAACATGGCACATGCTAACATTGGTTTAGGTGACGCCCACGAAAATGGATTAGAATTCTAGCTTATGAAGGAGCCTCTACTGCGCTCACCACGGGGATTTGCGAAGTTTAGCCTCGCCTTTTTTCATTCCTCTTCTGGGTCTCCCCTCTTAACTGTCTTAAGGTCAAACTGCTTAAACTGCCCTAAGTCTATTATTTCAAATCTTACTCTTAAGACCGTTTCATATAGTATGCACAACCATATTTGCAGATCCTTGCAATACCTATGGACGTTTAGATTAAGAGCACTATTTCCGTTGAAATCAACCACTGCTTGGCTCACTAAATCCCAACCTTATCGAATTTTCCAACTCTGCTTCGACCACGCCTAAGCAGTCCATGGTCATCTTGCTAAATCCATGTAACCACTTCTCTCCAACTTGAATTCATGCAATCCATCTGATCACGCTTAATATTAGTATAACCAGGATAGCAAGAACATATGACGCACAATCCGTTAGTTGCACTGATTCTGATTCGTTCCATTTTATTGCATATGAAACTTATGTTTCCCTCACGTTGTCAACCAGCAAAAATTGTTACATATCTGGATTGAGCTAAACTAAATGTGAAGAATTTACATCTCCTCAAGGTACCGATTCAGTACATGCTTTGCCGGTGTCCAATAACAAGATAAGCCTCCACGGAGCTGTCAAACCGACTTTAATTCCATAAAATGCAATCAACCTAACGATCGTTTATGTCCAGATCCACGGAACTAGGCGACGCGGCTGAACGTCGCAGCTGACAGCGGAATTTTTCACCAATCATCTTTCATTAAATGAGTTGCTTTACCAAGTTTAAAACCATTTTACCCGTAACTAGAATAGAACTGCTTCAACCAAAGCAAAAACGGGGCTAGTGTACACCAGGATGTTTATAAGAATCTAAAATTAGTTTGATATTGGTCATCACAGCCATAACCACCGGACAAAATCAACGAAAACGAAACGTGACCAATCCGGCGGGAGATTTCACAGACAAAATCTTGACTTTGAACCGGATTTCGGTTACATCGCGAACATTTACTCTAAACTTACTCGGTGACCACCGCGTCGTTTTTGCGCTTTGTGCATTTGCGCGGCAAGAACGGTCTTCCAGTGAGCTATTTCCTCATCACCTGAAGGAAAGAATGTGAACCGTTCAGATAAGGATTGAGACGATCAAACTGAAAAATAATCTGGTTAGACATTCATAGCTGGTAAAAAGAAATATCCTAGACATAAACTAAAAACCGGACTGCTGTGCACTAGATTTCAAAATCTGTATGGGAAAAAACAAATGTTCCTTTCGTAGGTACATACATTATTCACAAAACAGATTTTGTTAGCAACGACACTCGACTCTTACTTATTGAACCGGCAGAAGACGAATGAGTTAATCAGCGCGCATTGCACTGGTTGCATTCCACAAGCATTCACAGTCCACTTGTTTTTCAAACTCAGCGAGTATCAAACGAGGTAACCCATCTCCTTTTAGTATGGCTTCCTTTCGGTACAAGTTGCTAAGTAGATGCAACGCCTGTGATTGGAATTTAACATGTCCTTCTGAAATATCCAAACACTTATCAGGATTCACGTTTTCAAGGTGGCCATAAATCGAGAAGCTACGCGAAAGATGTGCTTAGATCTTGATACCTCGGTGAGGAAAGGACCGTCCTACATGTGCGTGCAGTTCTCATTAAATTGGCACAAAATATCGATCATGCATTGAGTGAATTCCAGTCTCTGCGAAAGAAGGGACAAACTAATATGTAATGTCATTATGCTGTATATCAGATGAAGGAATATGAACAGTTGTCTATTTCCTGATCTGAAATACTTTTCTAGGATTTTTAATTGTGTGAACGACGGTCGACATAGCCTAAGGGACAATTTGATGAACTTTAGGTGGGAGACAGGAAGCACTTTCCTCAAAACTATTACAATTCAAGGGGAAACTGACTCTCTTTACAATAGTTGCTCATTTAGAAAGACAAATACAAATCTGAGTACAGATTGTGTCATCGAGTGAAAAAGTAGAAGAGAAACACAAGAACAGAAAGGTACACTACAAACGTAAGTTTCCCCAAAAGCCTAGATCTCAGCAATTCCTCAAGTCATTGCACGAGAAGTCTGCCAGCAAGGTTCAATCCGGTTAAACTAGGGAAACGAACAACCAACCCATGTTTTAAAGACATTCGGCAAGGAAGAACAGCATACAATGTGTTCGCAACTGTTGGGTACCAATAACTGCCTTATCTTTCGGTCGTTTAACATGAAGCAACCGGGGTTTCTAGTAGAGCCTAAACTCGCCTCGAAGTCAGAGAACAAATTTAGGAGCAGGATGGCGATGTGCGCAATGCAGTGACCATCGTCAAAATCCAAACAGGGCAATTTAAACTAGTCACAGGGATTATACCAATTCGCGTGCTCAGAGACATGCAAACCAAGGAACTTACCGGAAAGCACACGTCCCGTAATTGCGCTGCCGGAATAAACCACCGGCTTTTCCCCGAAAGCTTTAGTCAATTTTGCCCATGCATTCTCGGCAGTATTCGGCTGTCTGAAACGAACCACGGCTTTTCCTTTGGCCGGATCAACATCTATCCAAGCGACCGCCATATCTGTGCCAATCTAGGGGATTTCAAATTAGATTTTGGATTGTGGACTTCGGCAAAAGATTTTGGATTGCAACACATTACCTATGAAGAAACGATTGTTGACATTTTCCAAAGTGGTTACTGATAAACTGCCTACGCTGAACAATTCCGAACAGTTCAAATGAGCAAAAGCGCGAACACAGAAATCGAAGGTTCTAAGAAAGCCGTTTTACTAAAAGCATACGCAATCCAACGGACAGTTATTAAAAAGCGCTTTTAGCAGCCCAGAGGTTGAAATTGGTTTACTAATAATCACAAAGCACAATTTGGTTTTAATGTCCGTAAAGAACTGAAGAGTCACTCAGCACTTCTTGATGACTGGAACAACTTAGGAGCGTCCAAGTGCCTCAAGATTATCACGGTGGGTGTCAATCTCCGAAGTAGTTACCCACCCTGAAGCTACCTCGGAATGTTCTCAAATGACCGCGTCTCAGATAACTTCTGCCAAGGAAATCTCAAGCACTGACTTCTCGTGGTGTGCGTGTTATCAGCAAATTATCAATATGACAAGGAATCCTCAACGATATTCACCGGGTTGACTGATTTCCGGATGTTTAACTCCACCAGAAGGGCGTAATCAATCACCGTCCTTGTGGATTTAGTCGATTGGTCAAAGATTTAGAGTAAGGTCCCCTAAGTCGACCCCCCTATTTCGGTTTAGGGAAGCGAACGGTGATAAGTCCACAGGGAAGTCATGGATCCAGATGAACAACCGATGATGAAGAGATGGAGAATGTGGTGAACCCTGCTAATCACTCCCTTTAATTTCTTTTTCCTCGCTCACTGTTTTCATCCTTCGAAATGGTTCCGACCGTACATGATTTGCACACAGATTTTCGCAACTCCCTCGGCAGACAGTCGACAACAACAAGGTGTAAGATACACTTTGAAAGTGAAGCTCAGCACTTTTTTTTACCTCTTCCAACCATCTTCTGCCAGAGTACTCGGCGGTTACGTGAATATGATAAGTGGGGAACACACCTGTAGAATGTAATTTTGCTTCATCCGAAGAACAGCATCCAATAACCAAAGAGACTTGCAACAACAGCGTGTTTTTACTATTGCTGGATCCGACTACCGTGTTCGGTCATCTGTTTTTCAATTAGTGTTCGCCACCGATGAAAACCTCTCGCTAACAACGAGGTTCGCTATCTTACCTGGGATGCATCTCGGCGTTTCCTGGGCAAGGGTAAAAATGAACACCGTCTGGTGGCTTGGGCACACTTCGCTTAAGTTTCGCCATTATATCTTACAGCGTACCATTTGAGCTCCCAAAGATTGGTCGGAGGTAAAGGAGTGGTCAAATCAAGACTGAGACGAGGCTGACGTTTGCTTTAATCCCATTTGATACACCTTGCATTGCCGAGCAAAGAGCGGTGGATTTAGAATAGAACCAAACCCAGCTGCGTAAACACCATAGCGTGCGTTGGAGTTCTAAATGGCTCACAACGTAATTGTGAAACGTGGCAAAACAGAAATGTTTTCCGACATGCATGAAGCAGCAACGTACTGAAGGGGGCATGCCCCACAGTCCTAAGGCCTTTTGTGTCGTCTCCCATTGATACCGTTCACATTAATTTACAATTCTAACACATCAAAATAAATCTCATTATTGTCGTCCTCGCTATCACATAAAGTAGAACTGAGTTAAATTGATATATCTCGGATTGACAGTATGGAGCCCTCAGATCACAGTACACTCATCAGGGCTTTTCTGGCCCTCTGCTTTACAATCTGCCCAGTTAACTTGCAACCAGGGTTTAGCCGCCTCACCCAATCAGACAAGCGGAAATCAGTCAACCCGGTGAATATCGCTGAGGATTCCTTGTCATCTTGATAATTTGCTGATAACACGCACCCCACGAGAAGTCAGTGCTTGAGATTTCCTTGGCAGAAGTCATCTGGGACGCGCAGTAATTTGAGAGCATTCCGAGGAAGCTTCAGGGAGAGTAACTACTTCGGAGATTGACACCCACCGTGATAATCTTGAGGCACTTAGAGTGATCCATGAAAACCGAAGAGAAAGACACAAAACTGTTTTCGATTCTCCAGAAGTTTCAATCTGGGACAAAGATAATTCCAATCCAGAGGCAAGTAAAAACCAGAAACAGAAAAAGCTTACTTTTTCAACTAGCCACTTTTTCAGATTAAGCACCGTCAAAGCCTCTGAACCTTCCTCATTGGGCTCCGGATCTTCTTCCTTAGCCGGCTCCGCAGCGACCACTTTACCGTTTTCAGGACAACTCGCAGGCTCGGAGGAATCTTCGGATTGTTTGTTGCCAATGGCCTCACATGATTCGTCTTGTGATTTAGAAGACTCTTCGAAAGCAATGGCTAATGATTAGACGTAACAAACAATGGGGAAAGTATATTGCACCAAAAAAGTGACCCGAAATTCATCAGTAACGACACAAGTTCAGTTTAGTTCAACTTTTTCAACCAATAAAATTGGATCAACTTTGACAAGTTTTCGTTATCTCACAGTAGTGTATTCAAAGCAGAAATAAATGAGAAATAGTGGAACATCAACCGTCAAGTAATAAGTTGAAGCTCTAGTTAGGAGTCCTCCAAAACGTCACTAACTGCAACGGTTAACTGTAGCATTTACTGTCTCCGAAAGCTGCTTGAGGGGATCTTGTGGGGGCAAACAGGTTACTTAACTGGACCTACACGAGCCAGCATACTGGTTGAGGCGTTCATACTTTTCACCACGTCATCGACCAACCATTTCGATTAGTCTTCCAATCACTACCCACATCAGAGGACAGTGAGCAATAAGGCAGGCGTTATATGGTTATGCAAAAAACACCGCAAGGAGAGATAACGTAACGGACACCTTGAGTTTACTTCAGAGATGGAAAAGCTACATCGGTTAAACCCGCCCATTACACCTAGGTAAATAGTCGGAATAAAAGAAACACCGTCGACCTTATGCAAAGATATGTCTACTGGTACTCAGCAACTTAAATCCCGCCTCTGCTGGTCACCATGACAACTCACCGTCTGGCCCATTCACATACCTAAACCACTGAGGCCTCGCACCGTAAGTCGTTTTCGATCTCAATCCGGTCCATTTTCAGCATGAACAACAACGTGATGGGACTTTGGTTGTTACCTCGAAACAGATACCAATTGAAGAAGCATTAAATAATAATTCAGACTTGGGACGGAGTGCAAATGTTCTGAACATAAGTCCACCACTGACGGTAGAATTTTGCCGAATCACCTAAGGCCCCATCGTGCAGCTCAGCACAGTAAATTAACTTCACCTACTAGTGACAATTCAGCCGCTAAGGTTTTCACACCATTTCATCACATTGAGCATCTTGACTCATTTACCAAACAATATTTCCCGCAAAGAACAGCGATCTGCAAACAAACGCGATACCTGCCCCGAAAATATTAACCGATTCAAGATTTAATGTCTGATTGACGGACCAAGCTCTGTGGTCGAACACTATGTAGCGTCCATCGGATGGCATGCGTGAAAATCCGCCTGTTGACGTTATTCTGACCTGAATCAAGTTAATCTTTCGCAATATTAATTTAACTCTTGATTTTAACCAGAACTTTGCTGACCCATCAGTTTCATTTACCGCGTCAACGTGAGCTAAGCATCCACATTAAGTTTCATTCAGGGATCGTGCAGCGAGCGCTGAACTTGAACGATTTCTGGGCTACCTGATCAGGTTCTGTTGTTTGCCCCATGTCCAGCAAGTGCTGAGCTATGTAAGTTTATTTTGTTACATCATTTACAACGACAGTACAGCATTTTGTCCCGGACGGGTCTCCTGACTATGACGCGATTCGTTTTGCTTTTCCCATCAATCCATTAGTTCGAAAAGCCGTCTCACCTTTTGGATGTCGAGATCATCTCTACAGGCTACACGGAGTGGAATACTTCCGAGTCCTCACAATGTGTTCTCGTGAATTACCTTTTTTATTGTCGTTTATCGACCCCTCCAACTTTTTACTTTTCCAATTACTTGGAATTGTCATTTTTTCCATTCCCAAAGGTTCAATTTCCCTTACGTCAGTTCAAAGGTACCTGACAAGTTACTTCCATCCCCGGAGAATCGGGAACTGTTGAATGAACAACAACGCGAGTTTCGACGACAATGCTCCACTGGTTGCTTGCTGACTTAAAGCTGATATTCCTGGTCGATCACACTCAATGATCACGAAGAAAAGCTGGTTCGCAATTTCAACGGTCCTTGTACTGTTGAAAACAAGCGTCTTCAATAAACAACCCATCACCGTCGAGTTGATGGGATTCACTTGCAGTTACTTCCTGTTAATGTTCTCCAAAGTCCTGCATGTGTCGATTTACTATTTTATGCCTTTTGATGACCTATTATGCGAAATTCCCTTGCTAGATACGACGAAAATCTCGACATTTATTGGACCTCCTTCTACTGCAGCGCATGTCATATCACTATCAAAATGAGTCGTGGCCACAGTGCACCTAGTATGTCATTCACCTTTGAGCTCGAACACATTTCTTCCTGGAGATCCTAAAATCACGATATGGATTCGAGAACCTTGCTTCTCCCAATTTCCTTGAAACAATATGCACTCTCATATTCATTTTTTGAGTAGATCAAGTTGTGCTAGACGGACTGTTTACTTTGGCCTATCTTTCCAATATGTTGTTCATGTCTTGTTTTGTTTCGCCCTCCGCACTGCATGCAAAGCTGGTTTCCTGGTTCCTGCCAAAATCTGCTTCAATCGAAGTTCCTCGTTCGGGTGTGCAATAAACCACCCTGAGATTGAATAGTGAAGTTTTGTGACGGGTGGGGCATTTTGTTTTTCTTCTTGAAAGGATTTAAAGAAAGACAATAAGACAGATCAACGACCCTTTCCTAAACTTAAATTACCAGCACCTTATCGGTGAGGTGGCTTTGTCATCCCTTCCCTACCTTTGATATACATGTGATTTATAGCAGAAGCAAACCATATGCAACTATGTAGAGGAATATTTATGCAGGATTCATAGTGTTGATTATGTTTCTCAAGACAAGAGCGCAAGTAGTTGGAAAGTGTTCCAATGCCTTGGCGTTATTTTGTTTCCATTCTTTCTTATATACTTCAGAAGTTCGTCTTCTCATGACCTATCCCGATGGATGGCCGATGATAAGATGGAGAACAAAACTAACGTGAGTTGTAAACTTTACACATGGGTTCTTTTTTTCCCCTCTTTCGCTAATTGCTTTTATCCTTCGCCATGGTTCGGATAACACACCATTTGGGCTCAGCTTTGTTTTGATCCTATATCTTCGGGATGTTGAACGCTTTTCCACTTTCGGTCTCCTCACCCAAACAATGTCAGTTTGTAAATGCAGGATCACTTAAGTTCTTTAGAATGATGCCCCTTACATACATCCACTATTATTGCCTAAGGGCTAAGCTTGCATTTCAACTTATTCTGCCTGCTAAAGTGTCTGTCACAACGAGACTACACCTTGGCGTGGTGTGACGGCTTGCGTGCCTCCATGATCCAACGAGCTATACAGGATGGCTTATCTCAAGCCGAAGATCCAATCATGCCTGGAAGATCAATGAGTAGAGGCCTGACGAAGTAGTCTCCTGGTTCTCCAAGTTGGGGGTTGATCTGAGTTAGCAGCTCAGTCGTAAAAACGAGTGGAAGAATAATAAATCCAAGTAGATAGGCGCCCACTCAGCTGTACCCCGCTGCCTTGCGGTCAGGTTCTTGTCAGAACCAAAGGCTTTGGTTGAGAACCCTAATCGTTCTTCTGCTTAGCGGCTGGACTCCCTAGCAGTATGAGTTACACGCCTACAAATGATTCCATACTGCATCGGTCGTCGCGCAGGATAATCAGGATCGTGCTGCCCATTGCATCGAGCGCAGTTGGGGTGGATAGTGATAAGTATGCTAGTGCTCAGAGTTCCATCTCTTTTATTCAACCTGTCTTTTCTGTCTCTAACCCGATCTATTTGCCCCTTCTGCCTACTCATAGTATCCCCATTGATAAAACGCCCGATACTCGCAACGGTTTATTGTCAAGTAGTGTAGTAGGTGGTTTTCAGTCTGTTAGCTCACATTTTCTCAAGCCTCGTCAGCCTCTGAATCTGGGTTCCTTCAATGTGCGCACGCTTATGTAGGCTGGCCTACAGGAATGTTTAGCTCCGAGTCGACTCACTTTCAACTGATGCCTGCTGTGAGAGGAACACGAATTTAGGATTCGAGTAGAGTAATTCAACTAACTGCGCAAAATGTCTCATCAAGGTATTTCCTGCACACTTTAGGAGACGAAACAGCTCAAGCTGTGGGTCAACGTGGTGTAGGAATAATCTTAAATGAGAAGGCCGAAGCGGCCGTTTTAGACTGGATCTCGATTAACAGTCGCTTGTGCGCCGTGAGACTGTAGGGATCAGTCGGTGTCCGGAAGGACAGCAGTGATAAGTGCAGTTTATTTTTCATCAGACTTCACCAGTGGCCTGCAAAAAGACGAGTTTTATGATGACCTCGTCAATCCTGTTCGGAAGAGCAGAGGCTGTGACAATGTAGTGGTGGCAGGTGATTTAGGTGGGCGGCGCGCCTCGCTTGCTCAACGAACAGATAACGGGGATAGACTTCTCCAATTCCTTGCGGACAATAACCCATTCCAACCGAGCACGAATTTTCGACACAGTTCGCGTCGCACAGAGACATGGCGCTCTAAATCGACAGGTGGTCTAAGTCAGATCGATCATATTGCAGTTATCTACCGTTGGCGTGGTTCTGTCCAAAACTGTACGTCGCACTGGACCACGTACGTCGAACCGGACCATGCGTTAGTTTTAATGCGATTTCCGCTGGAGCTCAGCGGCCATTGAGGCAGGCCACAAGCTCGATCGGTCATCGAATGTCTGTCTGATTCGGCTGTTCGCAGTAGCTATGAGCGGAGAGTATCCGAGGAACAAAGAACTACGACGGGCAGCAATATGGACGAGCAGTGGGATCAAAGCATCCGTGGAGGACCACAAAGGCTGGACCGCTGGGCTAAGCACTTCAAGGATCAGTTTAGGTGGAGACAAGCTAACGTATTTAGTCCAACGTCCGCAGCCGCGAATCCTTCGGAGATGTCAGTTGACCTCTCGACGGAAGTGGCGGTGCAGAACGAGGGGAAAGCAGCCGGTTCCGACGAATTTCCAGCAGTTCTTTTTAAAATGGGTGCAGAAGCTTCGGTTAAATCACTTACATCTCACTTCATGACATTTCGAACGAGGAGCGTATTCCGTTATCGTGCGGTGAGTCATTGATTGTACCCATCTTCAAGAAGGGCACACGGAGTGACTGCAGCAGTCACCGTGGGATTAGTTTAGCTCAGATACTTACCAAAGTATTAGCTTCGATAATGCCTCGTCGTTTGATGCCGATTCGCGAGAGTGACATCCGCGAACAGCAAGCCGGTTTTCGTCCAGGTCGAGTTTGCACCGACTAGATATTCACTCTTTGCCAAATACTAGAAACAAGCCACACTCCGACGCCCTA
>LUCM01001990.1:0-27548 GCA_008360955.1 Fasciolopsis buskii | reverse complement strand
TGCATTTGTACGGTTAGGCTATGTTCCGTGTTTTGGCTGCAGCAGCATCTTATCTTTCCCCGCCTGCGTAGGCCCACTCCCTGTTCCCATTGGATATTCACTCTTTTTATATAAACGTGTAACTCTGGGGAACGGCAGCGGTCAGTGAGGCTTGCCTTGTTGTTTAACGCTGAACGATGATGATGATGATGATGCTAAAGTGACTCGTAACACCTACCCAGATCAGAGATCAGCACAGGTGCGGCGACTTCGCGTTGACTATGCCAATCCATAAGCAAGGCAAAAAGGTTGCATGATGAGTGTCGAGGGACAGAATTAGCCGGCAGAATAATCAATCAATGAGTGTTGCCTATCGAAGACTAACATAAGCCATTTGGTTTTGATTAATAAATGAGCATTGCCTTTTTCACTAGAGTTGGTGAAAATCGGATAGCGGCCGCGGAAAAGAATAGACTGAGGATTTGCGGCCGAATCAAAGTAGACGTCTCATCAGATTTTCTGAGTTACGAAACAAAGCAAGTCCAGGCGAGATCATCTACTGCTATTTTGAAAATACAACCTTGGAACATGACCTCACCAGGCTAACTAATACCAGATGATGATTTTGACTGACGCAAAATTATATTTCTCTCGCCTTAAAAGGCGTATAAGTGGAGTGACTATAGGTTTTGAATCAAGTCACAGACGCCCCAGACCCGCCCAAAATAGCCATAGAATGTCATTCATATTACCCAAGGTAATGACTGAAGATCAAGCAACTTGAGCATTCCAGAATGGATCAGCGACCTCATAAATTCACAAAAAATAAGACGAGTGCTCGATCAAAAGCGTCAGAGTTCCAATAAATAAAAAGCACTAGCATACAGAAACAGCAAAATGAGGGAGAAATCAGATCGATCTATTGGCCACTTACTGCAACATCCCATCGGATAAGTCACGAGAAAATAAACTCGAAATTCGAAACAGCTTATTCAAATACGTCGGCGAAAACTCGCCCATAATGTTTAGAGCTGCGTACCAGTGCGCCAAACCTACAGGCGCGCGGTGTCAGCAACTGCTACGGCCTGGACCGCATCCGCAGTAGAAAAATGGATCGTCCTGAGTAGATGACGGACATCTGTCAGCGGGAAGAACGCCAGAGACAATCATGGGGTAGTTAGCGACGGAAGTGTAATCTGGACGATGGCGATGGGCTTGTACTACTAGTGTGTTAACGTAAGGAATCTTTTTACATGCTTCACGTATGAATGGAGTGAGAAGAGCATGCTTCACAATCTTCAAGTCATCATGCACTAGCGTGTAAGACAACCATAGAACAGCATGCGGCCTCAGTAGACCAGGTGTGGTAACGAACCGAGCGACCGAGAACTGTCGTCGAGTTGAATGTAACTTGCCAAGTTCTCGTCGATTACTACTATGGCTTATGGATGTCATTTCCGCGAGTGAAAAAAAACCAGAATCAGTTTTGGAGGGAGGCGGACATGAAACTGCTACAACAGGACATTCGGTGAATTCTTTTTTCCAAAAACCCAACAGCAATTCATAAGACCTCATAATGATGGCCTAGCCCTCTCTGTAGTCAATCACTCGAACATGACTGCCGTATCAGTACATTAATATCACACAATAGTCTTCTCACAGCCAACAAATAAATCCAACTGGAAATTTGGGAGCCAGGATTGCATACGCGCGGCAGACTTCTAATGGACCTAACATGGGGTGATATGATGAGTGGCGGGACATCCAAGTTAAGATTATTTATCAGATAACTCCGAGGCAATGCTGCAGTCATCAATAAGACTCGTTATTCTAATTATCAGTCCACAGTGAGATTATAAGTAATGTGTATCATAAACAGTTGAAACCAGACACAACCAGGAGCTCCACACAGCTACGCACTATACGACGACAAACTGTTATATTGCCGAGTTTGGTTGATCTATGCACACAATGAAGCACAAGACACAAGTACTCGCGACGCACGATATCACAGGAGCGAGCACACAGCCTGTGGTCTAGTAGGACACAAACACAGAGGTCGGAGACAAAAAGTTCGGGCTCGAAACTCAAGGCCCGTAGTCGCACAGCGGATGGGACAAGTCTGCTGCTCCCTTGAATGGGCAGCCACACGGAACAAAAAGCGGCGCGAAATACGAATAGCTAGCCCAGCCCGCTAGCGGAAGAGAGAAGACGAACACAAAGTACTGCCGCGCGTTTATGAGTGACCCACCAACACAAGTCAGAATTCAAGTGAGCTCTATCGTTTATACAGTTTTGTTGGGCGGCCTTGATCGATGTGTGGATTAGCCAATCACAGCATGGGCTTTTATTGATCTTTTCGCGGACATAAAAATTATTCAACCGCGCAATATTTAAAACAACGTAACTATTGAGAAAAGGACAGATTCTTCTAGAAAATTAATAGCAGGAATGAAATTTGCGGCTCCCCAAACCTTGGAATGGTCATCGACCATAACAAAATCATAAAGAATAATGTTAAACCAATGTAGAGAACAATATGAAACGGACAAGTACTGTGTACTTCCCCACAGAGCGAGTGCCTTTAGAACTAACCGAGCTTTTTACTCCCTGGGGGTGCCATCTTCCACAAGTTTTTTGGTTAAATGCAAATTAAGGAAGGTAGTGGCGGTTTAAAGATAAGCACACACACTAGCCGAAATCACAGTATTTCTATGATGAAACTTACATTTTTTTGGATCGGGAAGACCGGAAAGCTCCAACAATGCACCCGAATACATCCGAGATGATACTTGTTCCGCACGAGCTGCATCCATTGCAGCGTTTCTTTCGACCCGAGCTTCGTGTTTGGCATTTTTCTCGGCTTTCTTCTTTTCAAAATAATCCTCACTGACCCGGTAGCAGAACGATCAAGGTAAGATAATAATGATAATAATAACGCGAATAATAATGCTAAGAATGAGTGAAAAAATGGGTGAAATTCAAAAAAATAGTTTAACGCTGAACCAGATGTCTTCGTCACAAATTTCCCCTAAGGCTAACGCCCTGAAACCGGACAAAAGTCACGGTACCCATGCTATCTACCACCTCGCTTACGGTCCTAGATTCAAACCACCGCACATTTGAGTTGACTAAAATTTATCAACGCGATAAAGCGCCCATGAGTTAATTAGAGGACAGCTACGATGACCGTGGTGAATATTACAATCTCCCGGTTGATATTCAGTACCTTGAAATATGAATCTTAGTCAGGGATATATAGCTCATTTATCAGGAGACGTAGCGATATTGCTGAAAGTTGAGTCATCCAAAGAACGTTTGTTGGCGCCCGATGTAAATGAGGGGTGAATTCTGAGGTTCGTTAAGGTCAAAAAGGTTTCGATAGAGACCTTTATTTTGCTGCCGTTTTAGTCCCACAGCTGAGAAATGAAATCTCATCGACAGCTGTTTCGTGGTGCGTGAAGCGCGCAACGCACACAGCATTGACCAAATCGGCCAGGTAAAATTTCACCCCGTGGGCCATGACTAACAACCTGGCTGGTGGGAGAATGAAGTAATGTTTATTCCTGTGGACTGATTCGCGTACATTCTATATGGCCCGTTAGACTCCGTTCTTGGGGGGAAAGGTTAATGGCCGCAGTGGTGCAGATGGGAAAAGCAAATGCCACTGACCACACCCTCCTGTGTGTGTCGAGATTAACCTGTTATACTGTTTTCTATCCATATTTCCGGGAAAATGCCGCAAACTCGGGGAATCGAGAGAAGCAAGGGCTGTCCTGGGGAACACCAACTTTAGTGGCCGCTCCAACTAATGTACAAACGAATGACACTCCTGGGTATCTAAATTAAGTGGACAAGTTGCATGAAAGGAACTATGGGGGGTAGGGTGCGAAGAAATTTATACTTCTGACGGCACGCTCTGGCTGACAACCAAAGCATAAAACTCGGCTAGCAACATCATTGTTCAGCCTTGAACAGCAAGGCAAGCTCCACCGACCGCTGCCTTTTCCCCAGGGCTAGTAGCAAGAGACCCCATGTTAGTTAGAGCTAATCAATAGACAGTCTGATTTCAGTCCCTACAACGATTAACCTTGCATTGACGTGTTTTAATTTTGGTTGCTATCTCGCAGCATCGTCTATTCACTAGGCAAACTTTGCCCTGATCGCAACGCCTTGAACGGAGAGGACTCACCGCTGTATAGAGCAGCAAGAACCCCTTAGACAGAACAATGTAACAAAATGAAACGCTGGGTATAACACTGACAGATAATCGGCCTACAAATCAGTCGACAGACGAATCCTTAAGAAGAGTAGGAAAAATGCGACTCTCTGAATACCAGTAAAATCACCGTGGTAGTCAACAAAGATAAAACGGCAGCCAAAAACAACATCCTGCATCAACCCATGAAATCTATTTATCATCACTGGTTGATGGATCATGAGCACTTATTGGACCCATTTCACGACGCGTTTCTACCTGGCTGCGGTGTCTATTTTGCTGCTCTTTCCCAAGAAGGGCAGCAAAACATACTTGGGGAATACAGGAGAATCAGCTTGATCAATGTTGCCCCCAAAGACTTGTTACTAAATCAATTCGCCAGGGAAAAAGTTAATTTCGGTTCACAACTATTAACCTTCACACCAACCTTTACACGCTTTTGCTGTAAGATTCAATATTTCTTTCAAAAACTGAATTTTAGGACGCAACACCTTACGTCCAAAATTTGAGTTGTTGATAAGATTTTTATTCTAGCCTACGAATACTACGAAGTCATGCGGCTGAAGCATTTGATCATATCAAGAGGTTCAATGATATATATGAGGATGTTTGGATAGTTCCCAGTGTTGCACTAGAGCAGTTATAAGACCAAATACCCATCGACCTCCGGAACACCATTTATTCAGTTAATCGAGATCTCTTTTGGTCTATTATATAATATATATATATATATATGTATATAATCTAAACCCGATAAACTAAAGAACTTCAGATACTACCCGAACGCTAGCGCGAGGGTTCGTACGACGAACAATCTTTAGGCACGGCTGTCAATTCCCATTGACACCACCCAACTAAGCCATTAATTGGATGGTATCAGGCATTATACGACTACCCTGGCATCCAAGTGAATTAATCAAGAGTATCTCATATTTTGAAGTCGTAGCCGATTGGTTTGCGAATATTTCCCGCTTCCCTGACGTCACAAACCACCTTCCTTTCGTCACCCAATGTTTTGTTAACTGCTATAACAGTAGTGGTTCAACTTTAAGTATATATATATATATATACCGACGGACCCGAGATTAGAATCTGATTTTGACGGACGCTTAGTCCGCTTGATCACCGCTGGTAGTACTTCGCGCTGACAGAAGACTCAGTTGGGGTTCACCAATTTGAGGGGACTGTAGCGTGGACATGACATCCCTTTGTCGAACAAAGGTTGGGGGCAACTAGCACCAGTGGATTCGGTGCTGCCATACAGCTCTGAAACATGACCGTTGAGGACGTGCGGAGACTCTCGGTTTGAACAGTTGTCTTCGTAGTATTGGTAGAACACGGTGGGAAACTTCGGCGTAACTCAGAAGGTGCACTTAAGACTGTCCCAGGGTTCGATATTCACAACAGGCACGGACCATGAATAATTTGAGGTGAATCCATTGTCTTGTACACGTCCACGGATCCTGTTCTTGAGGCAAGTAACGGTTGGAAGATGGGTCGAGGTGGCCTTCCAAACATAAACTAATAGGCTAGCTCGTGAAGGCGCAGCTAGAGTACCACGGGAACACCCAAGCAACGGCTAGAGACTGGATAATATGGCTGTGTTGCGATCAGTGGCACCCCTGCTTCCGAAAAAATTTCTCTTTCTCAACTTATTTTTCACCCGGTCTTTCACTGCTTCTCGTTCTTTCATATTTCTTGAATAGTTGGTGGTGAGATGCAAGGTTAATGGTTGTACAAACTGAGACTGGACAGATCTGGTAACTCGCCGAACCGGTTGCTTAAAAGAGAGCTGGATACAGAATAGAAACGCAACAGAAATGCACTCAAGATCAACCAAAATACAAAGGACTCACCAAGATATTTGACCATATCAATAATTGTTCCCAACTATTACCCTCAAGAACTCTGCGTACACTGATCCCAGAGTCTACGCAAACAAACCAGAACCACAACTTACCTTTTTACAATGCTGTGGATTGGATCGAGTTACCGTTCAACGGCTGCTTGTCACTCGGTGTACACTCAGGGCTTTGCTCGTGATTATGCCGGGGAGACGTAAAAACCACTAGTCTATCCGAATCCGGTGGATGCTGTCTGTTCCTTTCTTTGAAAACTTACAGAAATTCGTCAGAAATCACAGCACTTCGTGACTGATAGAAATGAGAATAACGACAGGGAATGCTATAGCTCCACCAGCCTTTGCACAGTATGACGCGGAATACTGTCCTTAGTAAGAACTGTTAATATTGACGTAGATGAATGGAGTGGCATCTTCTGAGAATTCGCCATACTTGCATGGTCAGTATTATAGATCTGCGTCAGTCTTTTTCTAATATGTTGGATGCCTCATACCTTTACGTTCTCAGTAAGCTCAAACTAACGAGACCGGTTTTCAGCATCACTCATGCGTACGGAGGAACAGGATGCACCTCTCCGTTGACGGCCGGATTCTGCTTGAATCTAATAAACTGTAAGGCGACATATGTACACAGTCGGCTGACTTATGACAGTTGAACGCGATGAAAAACCACCCACTTCGTTTGAAGATGGGAATAAAGCCAAATACCGAGAACCGTACTACGAGTAGAACCATGAAATTAAGTGAATTCGTGGGTTTCGTACCGCCAAAATAGGATAGTATTGCTTTAGCAATTTAGTAAATTGACAGGTTGTTACGAAGTTGTGGTCATACATGATGGAACCCGCTTACCGATACATTCTGATGGTGCTGTTTTCGCCAAACACAGAGGCATCGGGAGAGTTTAGAAGCCTTTCTGCTTCTTCCTTGGTTTCAAAGATAGCAAACACGCTTCCCTGTAGAATCAGTAATAATTGGTAAGGGACTAACCTTGAACTTCTTATCTTTAGGAAGGCGACGCATATGTACATTGATGGTTTTCCCGCCATGTTTTTCTAACCACTCGATAATTTCGTCTAGAGTAGTATCAACATTAAATCCTTTGACATAGACGCTGCGATCTTTACATGCTAGAAACGCATCATCAAAGCTTTCTGGTACAGCGAGGTCGGGGTTTCTTCTGATGCCATTTGGTCCAACCTCAAGCAACCCAGAACTCGACTTCGACAGAGCAACTTTGATGATATTAACATCTTCCGTCAAAGTCTTTAGTCGATTGAATTTAAGCATCGTATCAAAAGAAATCCCTTTGCAAAACGTTAAGAGGATGAAGTGACTTACAACCGTCATTCTCGGTAATTACTTGTTTCATAAACTTGTCACGCGTGAGATTGATGTCACCGAAGTAATACTTATAAGTCCAAGTCAACCCATACTTTAACAAACCTCAATTTGCTTGATTATTTTCGCCTCCAAAGGGCTTAATTCAGCCATCAAGGAACAGGCGTGACGCGGAGTTTGAAAGCGGAACAGGCGCCCGAAGGTCAGTTCAACTCAGCTCAGCTCAGCTGCCGACCAGTTCAGTTCCGGTTCCAGTTGGATTCCATAGCCACGGTGATGTGGTCGCATTCCACTTGAGGTGAGATATGATTCCGTCTTAATAGGTGATGGCGGGGAATGCATGATTAGGTTTGTACTGGACAGTGCTTTCAAATTCACTTTTCCCAGGACAACCCGGGGCGAGACCCTTAATTTCAGGTCCCTATGTTGAGCTTCTTCACCAGAGTTCTTTATAAGGTCACACACATACAGGGTCTTGCCATGAGATATTATTTTGATGTGCCAAATGCCTCTAATGGTTTTCCTTGAGAAAATGGGCCTGGCATGGCCTCCTCGGAAGTGAACTCAAGAACATTTCCCAGCCTCCTTTTGTTGGCTTTTGCATACAGCCAAAATGCTCTGGCTGGATTTTTTACCACGATCCGTACAATCTTCGTAATACGGATGATCTATGAAACCGAACGGGGCTCCTAAGGAGAGATGTCCGAAAAAATCATTGTCTTATCAAAAATGCAGGTTTCCCAATCTTCCGGGAAACATCCTTAGCAATATGTCCTGTCATTTCAACGGATTGGGTGGCCGCTGCGGTTGTCATAAAGGACTTTTCAAGATTTATCTTAGGTTAGTTACTTCTGTATTTAATACAGCCTTGCGAGCCTTGAGAGCTTCGCAATAATGCATTCTCTGAAAAGTCATAGATTTTAGCTTCTGCCTTGACTTGTATGCAGTGTCCTATATTTCCTTTCAGTCCTTTTTGGTTGCACTGGATGGTAATGATCTGAACGGCCAATCGAGCACCCGGAAGTTTTCGGTAGCATGCGCACGATTTAGCATCAACCAGCGTCTGATTTTGTTTTCCAGTTCCAAGTTGGCTTGCTGCTGGATTTTTGTATCAGCTAAAATGAAGAAGGAACAGAGATTTCTTCTCGCCATTCAAGCGGAAGAACGCCCATCATGTTTTTGTCTTATTATTTTAAAACATCATGTTGAAATACATTTTCACCATTTGATATGTTCTGTAAAACCCTGCATTTTAGCTCTCTAAACGTGGGACATTTCCCATCTAATCAAAACCAGCGACATTTTAAATGCGTCCATGCCTTCAGCCTTCAACACTTCTGATCATGGCTTGTTCCAGGATCCGTCCACTTCGTCCACCTAGAGTGGCCCTGCCAAATCTTTGCATCACTGGATCGCGTTCTGTTCTCGGTAGCTTGCCTGAACCTTTCGCCAAGGTCTCCCCGCTGAGCTGCTCAGCATACTGAACGCCTTGATCATATCGACTCCGAATACGCGGAATTCCATCGAGTGCATGTTTAGATTTTTCAGCCTCCTGGTTTAGGACTTGCCTCTCCGTCCTTCAGCCTCTGAACACTGTCAGAGGAGGTCATGTACTTTTTAAGGTGCCCATGTCTTCACACAGCACTGTAAGTATGCCCTTGCAGGGGGATGAAAACTTTGGTTGCCTGCGCGATATTGCAGACCGTGGCCCGAATAGCACCGTCTTTGCTTTTCGAGCAGCAGTTTTGCATTAATCAGCTCACCTGTTGTCTGAGGTCATGGCAATCCTCAGGTCCTTATTCCCTCGAACCTCACCAATTGATAACTATCAATTTTCTCCCACCACAGTAAGTCCATCCGAGCCACTGTTTGCTTTTTGATTTTTGCATTCATTTGGGTTAGTTGATAGATTTTCTTTTGTCTTGCCGAAGCCTAGGGAATACCTTCTTCCATGAAATTCACGCCATCCAAAATGATGAATTATGGCAGTTTCAACTGCTATCCAAGGATGATTATGCAGAGGAAGAAAAGCAGTCATACTAAAATTAGATTGGTTACCTCGTTTGATACTCGCTGAGTTTGAAAAACAAGTGGACTGTGAATGCTTGTGGAATGCAACCAGTGCAATGCGCGCTGATTAACTCATTCGTCTTCTGCCGGTTCAATAAGTTAGAGTCGAGTGTCGTTGCTAACAAAATCTGTTTTGTGAATAATGTATGTACCTACGAAAGGAACATTTGTTTTTTCCCATACAGATTTTGAAATCTAGTGCACAGCAGTCCGGTTTTTAGTTTATGTCTAGGATATTTCTTTTTACCAGCTATGAATGTCTAACCAGATTATTTTTCAGTTTGATCGTCTCGATCCTTATCTGAACGGTTCACATTCTTTCCTTTAGGTGATGAGGAAATAGCTCACTGGAAGACCGTTCTTGCCGCGCAAATGCACAAAGCGCAAAAACGACGCGGTGGTCACCGAGTAAGTTTAGAGTAAATGTTCGCGATGTAACCGAAATCCGGTTCAAAGTCAAGATTTTGTCTGTGAAATCTCCCGCCGGATTGGTCACGTTTCGTTTTCGTTGATTTTGTCCGGTGGTTATGGCTGTGATGACCAATATCAAACTAATTTTAGATTCTTATAAACATCCTGGTGTACACTAGCCCCGTTTTTGCTTTGGTTGAAGCAGTTCTATTCTAGTTACGGGTAAAATGGTTTTAAACTTGGTAAAGCAACTCATTTAATGAAAGATTATTGGTGAAAAACTCCGCAGTCAGCTGCGACGTTCAGCCGCGTCGCCTACTTCCGTGGATCTGGACAAAAACGATCGTTTGGTTGATTGCATTCAATGGAGGTAAACAATAACAATCGGTGTGATTCCCCTTTGCTCGGCTATCAGTTAGGGCAAAATTCTTCGCCGTTGCTCATTAGAAACACTGAAATGAACTTTCAAGCTCGCTGAGATTCTGCCAAAAGTTATTCCAGTTTAAATCCCAGCTGGAAAATCCGCCAGATTTAAAGCTTTCAATTAACATGGCACATGCTAACATTGGTTTAGGTGACGCCCACGAAAATGGATTAGAATTCTAGCTTATGAAGGAGCCTCTACTGCGCTCACCACGGGGATTTGCGAAGTTTAGCCTCGCCTTTTTTCATTCCTCTTCTGGGTCTCCCCTCTTAACTGTCTTAAGGTCAAACTGCTTAAACTGCCCTAAGTCTATTATTTCAAATCTTACTCTTAAGACCGTTTCATATAGTATGCACAACCATATTTGCAGATCCTTGCAATACCTATGGACGTTTAGATTAAGAGCACTATTTCCGTTGAAATCAACCACTGCTTGGCTCACTAAATCCCAACCTTATCGAATTTTCCAACTCTGCTTCGACCACGCCTAAGCAGTCCGTGGTCATCTTGCTAAATCCATGTAACCACTTCTCTCCAACTTGAATTCATGCAATCCATCTGATCACGCTTAATATTAGTATAACCAGGATAGCAAGAACATATGACGCACAATCCGTTAGTTGCACTGATTCTGATTCGTTCCATTTTATCGCATATGAAACTTATGTTTCCCTCACGTTGTCAACCAGCAAAAATTATTGCAGATCCGAATTGCGCCACTCCCGGAATAGCAGTTTTTTCTTCCGTATTCGACTGTCTTGCCCCTCTAATCGATCATTGCCGTCGCGCCGAGGCGACGTTTAATCTTTTCGCAGTCTTGGGCCGGTCTTCCCGCTTCTTGAACTCTGATCCACCGGCAACCCATAACCTTTGAGGTTCCCGTGGGAAATCTGGCCTTCTGACCCAAGTTTTGTTCCATTGGGCATTTCTTCTTATTGGAGTGAGTAGACCAATTATTTGGCTCTTATAGCCTTCCACGCAATCTTTCTGACACCACCCGTATTTATTACTCCCCTCCCTTGGTCCCTACCACCCAAAGGAACCCATTCCGATGATGCCGCCGCTTCTTCTCAGTAGATGCACCCCCATTACCTATGGTAAATTCACTTAATCATTGTGTCGCTTGCAGGTTGATTTGCTGATATTCAACAAAGCATTAGACGAACCCTCGCTCCAATTCGTCGCATTCTCCGATTTTGGAACGTCTTCGGCCTGCATGCTCCACGCATCTTATGTTCTCTTATGTTTTTGCTCGGCATCGCTGAATTGGCCGGTACTGATAGCTCCAAATCTTAAATTATTGGGAAATGTCCGCCAGCAATTTTGGACCAGATACTATCTTAATCGCAACCGAGGCCTCATTTTATCGGTCTGCCGCTATTTTCTTCTAGAATATGGATCCTCCTCTCTACTGATACGATTACACAATTTTACTATAATTCAATCGAGCAACCTAGTCCATCAACATAAAAATAGAATACCCTAGGCTCTAGTCCTTCACCGTTGGTTCTCGATCTATGAGCGACAGTGACCTTCCATTTTAAACTACCCCAATGCTTTTGCTTGCTCAGCATCACTGAAAAGACTGATCGTGAGTAACATCAAACTTCAGAGTGACTCGGAAATTTCACCTAGTGAATTCGGAATGATGACCGAATTTTAAACAGTGGAAAATAATCTATCATCAAAACCACAACCGCAGTGATATCACTTTTCATCGCAGACTAACCCCAGTCAAATTCACACATCAGTCCCCCCCCAGCGTTATCTAAGGCACAGTTTCTATGCATCACCGTAATACCCTCCAAGAGTCGCCTTGGGGCTTCGACCCCGGCCTATTCACTCTAGCGTTGCCTTCCCCACCACAAATCTTGAGAGTTCATTTCCCCCCTACTATTTCGTGGCGTCCGTGGCCCAGCTCCAAGACTGGCAGTTCTCGCTGGACCCTAACTATGAGCAGTATTTATAATTTGTTCCTCTGCGTTTTCATTTATACGGCCAAACCAGGATTGAATTATGCCTCCATTCGCCTCTTTTCCGTCTCTGACTAATTAATCGCCATTACCTCAGGCATGCATTCATTTCAGCCCACTTCCTGTCATCATGTTTCAGGCCCTTCATTCCATTCTTACGCGGTAATGCTGGTCATGTTTGCCGAATGCACGGCTCCACCCCTGCTACAGGCCCACCTCGATTTTCATAACCTGACCTAGAAAGCACGATGTCACGACTACCACCGAGTTGACGAGCAAAATGCTCCATCGATTTACCCATTAGTGGTCAAATCTCTAGGTTAAAATAGGATGGCTTTCTAATTGCACATTACCCCAATGACCCGGACAAGGCCTGAAAACATTCAGGACGTTCATGCTATCATCATTTCATGGCTCTTGCCATAAATTTGCAAACTTGCTCCACCGTGCAACCTATTCCACACTCATCGACATCCAACCACTTTTATACTGACCGCTCGGCCTGGTTTTGCCAGTTTGGAAAACTTGCCATGCCCGCCTATACAAAAGTGGCGAACATGCATCCCAACGTCACTCTTCACGGCTACCAAACAATGCATTACCAACATAAAGACCAAGGTGATTTTTGGCCATAACTTTCTTTGGCCAGTTTTTCTTCCCTAAAGCAGCCATTGTCCTTTCATCAACGGATCTTCGTCACATCTTTCAAAGTCAGTGATCATATTTTCTGCATCCCCGACAGTCGACAGAATCGTTCTTCATTCAGATCTCTTAGTCTCCATGATGTCTTTATTCGATTTCCACCGCACGCCTCAGCTTCGGGTATTCTATAGCCGTTCCATGACATTTTTACGCGTCATGGACATATTTGTCTCCCCGTCGGATTCTGACATTGGGTATACTTGACTGCTGTTAGAGGGTTTTATTGTTGTTTTGTCTCCTGCCCACCATTCTTGCCGCCTTCTGCTTCACTACTCCGGTTTATCCTCAAGTTTTGCCCTCCCCACCAAACTATATATTTTCTTGATGTGCAGCCGGTCGATACTAATACGCATAAACGTACCATGACTGTGGCATTCATAAGTTACCTTGTTACACATGTCTCAAAACACTGACCTCATCCATTTCTTTTGTTGTCTATTCTCATTGCTTTTCCTCCATTGCACTTTTTGTTTTATAACATTGTAATTGTCTTACCATGTCCATTTTTTCCAATTGTTTCTTGCATGTCGTGCCATTGAGTATGCCTCGCAATACTACTGGAATGTACAAACTACTGGGCTTATAGCAGTATTTGAAATTGGTTGACAATCTTCATATGTCTCACCAATATTCTGCCGCTCACGGCTGCGGCCCATAATTTCTCCTGGGCCTCTGTTGCATTCTGTTTTTTTAAAAAAGGCTGCTTTTGACAACTTTCCAAAAGTGTATTGGAAACCTCAGTTGTTTGCGGCTCTCCATCGGCTAGTCGACAGACCCCTTTTCTTTCCATAACCCCTCCTGCACTAACAAGCCCAGCAAAACCAAAACATAATTTCTATCCGGTGATGCCGTCTCCACTTGTCACAAACAACTGTCCCCTCCAACATACCGCTTGTCACCTTTTCAATGTTCGTTTATCTTATTGTTTAACAGATTATACTCTCCACCAGGTGCTGCCTCTAAATTTCTCGTTCCTTGGTTTGCACGTTTCGCCACACTTGGGCTATAATGACACATTCAGTTTGTGTTTAGTTCCATCAGTCAGGGATCCCTCTACACGAAGCTATTTACTCATGGTATTTTGAATCCATCCATGCATGCTGGGTGCTCATGGCAACGCACGGGGTGCGCAATGAACCTGAATAGCCAGTAATCAAATTCGCCGCGCAAATATTTGTCACAATTTGTGAAATTTTAGACCCAATATGAATCAAAATGCACGTCAGTAGCTACAGTATCTTTCCATCTTGCGCATGACCACCTGCTTGATTTTTCCTGCACGGCCGTTATCGCACGTCACGACCATGTCCAATGCATGTGTCTTGACTTTATCTGATAAATGACCATCATTATTCCTGCTATAACGTTATCTCGCTCAATGCAGGGCAGAACGTTTTCACTGAGCATTTAAGTTGTGTTACACTCAATCTAACAGTTGATGGGCCGCGAAATGGAATCCACATGATAATGAGCAATTAACATTTATCCCTACTCCTGTTCGGCAGCAATGTCACTCGGTTTCACCAAGCCAGAAATTACCCACAAGCGGTCTTTGATCACATCCCCGGCCCCTCTGTGCAGCGATGGCAACAGCAGTCAAACTAAGCCCAAATAATAATCGTCAGGATTACCACACGCCATAGTCGGCGCCTTGTGCAGTCCACCGCATCCATAACCAAAGCGTCATCAAGAAAGGCACGACACCAAACTCTTGTCTATTTTAGCAGATGTACTGTTTCCAAATACTCGACATCATTACAAGGAGGTCACAGGATCTGGGTAGGATCAAAATACAAGGGAGCTCCTTAAATCAGCATCAGATCATCAGTCGCGTGAGCCGAATGCAATACGTACGGTATCCACTCTAACCATCAAATGATTCAAAAATATCTTGAGACTTGGTTCCCTTGAGATGGACGTATTGAGTGCACAGACCATATCGGAACTCTTTTTTGACTTCCGTTTTTATAGTCACATCAATGTATATGGGCTGTTTTTTTGGACTGTCCGCGAGGTTTGGAAACTTTTGGTTCTAACTCACAGTCGGCAGGACAGCAGCGGGCCCTCAAATCAGCGCAACTTGTGTATGCCACTTTGGAGGAGTGTTCAACCGGACAATTCTGTATCCGTAACGAACAAGGCCTTCTGGTATAAAGAGGCCAGAAAGCATCTAGTTGGCCACCGATCCCAACAATAACCAAGTGGATGCAAGCAATGAGCCACATGGCAGTGCCAGTAGCTTTCACCGGGGTCGAAAAACACTGGTCGACCTATTCTCCAGTGTGAACAAACTGGTATCTTCTCCAAGAATATCGATGAAATGATAAAGACGACTTGACCTAAATGTGAAAGATGTTTGTGAGAATGCGCTGCTAACTTTCACGGAGTTTTCCTTGGCCAAAACTACTGG
Organism: Fasciolopsis buskii; assembly: GCA_008360955.1. Classification (NCBI taxonomy): domain Eukaryota; kingdom Metazoa; phylum Platyhelminthes; class Trematoda; order Plagiorchiida; family Fasciolidae; genus Fasciolopsis; species Fasciolopsis buskii. The sequence goes on along the minus strand of LUCM01001990.1, from coordinate 12,158 downwards.
CTGCACATTTTGCTGACCATCCTGCCTAGCCCACACCCCATAATCTCATTTTAGTGGGACTGAATAATCTTCGATTTGCTATATACTTTGCCTTGCTCCAGTGTTTGGACTAAATAAAAACTAGTCACTAACACATACGGTCTAACATGCAAGCAGACGTTACCCAGTAGGCTCGCTTTTGCGTTCGGTTCCAGCAGCAATATTTGCAAACTGCTCGTTTATTTTTCATTCATACGGCCAACCATAAATTGGATGAGGCCTCCATCAGTTTTTATTTCTCACCCCGATTCATTAATCATTGTAACACCCAGATGGTCCCTAAATGAGACTACTTCACTCTATAATGTATCGCATTTTGCAGCTAGGCCATATTCACTATCACCAGCTCCGCCCCCACACAAACGACTCCAATTCTATCATCTTTTTAATCCTGTCAAAAAGCTGTCAGCTAGACATGGTCCGTTCATTGAATGGGCAACCCAAACCGCGCCGCCGGTCTCCCTGAACACCGTTACCCACAATGACCTTCACGGATGGAATAAGTCACCAATATTACTGCAGCTTGGTTGGCGTGCTCATCCTTTCAACTTCCGGAATTAGACTGCCAAGTAAGTCCGAAAACTCATGCAACAAAATGGAAGCATAAAAAACATTCATGGCTAGTGTTTGCAGGAACAGTTTTTGCTTCTTACACAAACCCCTTTCATTCCATTTTACCCCAGTCCAGTTTGCAGCCAACCGCATATGAGTCCGGTCAACAGTCGTGGAAGTTATGTTCATTCTCCGTGCAAAGTTCTTCATAAAATCTCGTCTTTCGGGTACTATGGCATGGTGCCAACGGTATTCGGCCACCTTTATTTTCAGCTTTTGATCGGCCTGTTGTTGTCGCCAAGTGCGATTATTTTATCAACCTTGCATGAATTCCTGTCCGGTCTTGGATAATTTTCACCTAGTTGTTATATACACACTGCACTTCACATTCCCAGCTCAATTTTTTGTCCAAAACATGAGGCACTTGACTTCTGTTGGTATATTCCAAATTCTGTACCGGCAATACGTTGCTTCGATGCACTTAAACGCGAGGCGACTTGCTGCATGTGCATTATTTGTTGTCACAGATTTCCATCGTACTTTTAAACTTCCTTCTCAGGTAATCTAAGGTAGCACACATCCACGAGTCCCTCCTGACTTCAGTTACTCCCTCTTCCTCTATACTATCCTTGTTCAAAATTGATCTTGCCAGAAATATACACTGATTCTTATTACTAAGAGCAACAGACACATTCACTCCGCTGAGTCAGTCTGCCATAGAAGTGGACCGCTCTTCACATAATTACGTGGGTGTTGTTGGTACTCTTGGTCACAGTGATGGGTGTAGGCACTTCCTTGTTGTTTATGGCCTATTCACCCACTGGCCGAAATATATGAGCAATCCGAAAGCAGAAACCAAGATTATTGTAACCGCCTTCAGGGGAAGATAGGTTGTCACGAATTTGCCCCTTCAGGGCGACGACCGATCACGGAGAATAATTGGAATCCCAGATCTTCAGAACTACCGCCGACAACTTAGACTGTCAATGCTGGCATGCAACTAGTCACTATTCTGCCGCCAGTAGATTGATTGAAATTTTTCACCAGGAAGTCGAAATCTGGCCTGCTTTTTTTGCTAGCTTTACCTGGATGCAGGCTCTTCCAAAAGTTCTTCTTAGTTCGTCGTTGGCTTCCGAACCGGGCATCGAAAAGCAACTCTTGGAATTGCGCACGGTCTAGCCCCGTTCGGTAGCTCGGGAATTACTTTGCTATACAATGCCTCGTACTCTCAATAGTTAGCGGCATGTACACTCCACTTGCGGATGCGCTTACACGGTGCGACATACGGATCAGGCAACAGCTCTTCAAATCTTCTGGCACATGATATGCTATTGCACGTGTGGACTGCTTTCGAACGTCAATAAGCTGCTTGTGCAGGAGTATTTAGGTCGGCAGTAAGGGGCGATTGATTTTAACTTACTGAACCAAATTAGAATCACGTGGCCGTGTCCGTTGACTGCACTTAAAGTTGTACATTAAAAAAAACTAAGCAGTTTTTCAAACGAGAACCACCGAGGGCCTAAAACATACCCATTTGTCTCTTCCACAAAAGGATTACTTTATCAGCCAGCCGCATTTAAACGTGGGGTCTTGTTAATTCAGATTGTAGCTGTGGGCCACCTTCGTCTGCTTTAATGTTGTTCGCTGCGGAGACTCGTGAACAAATCCGGATAATCGCTCCCGGCATATTATCACTGTTCATATCTGCTGTTTTCATTGTCGTTCCCTTGACGAAGCTTGAGGAGATCATTAAGATAGCAGAGAGACTTCGACCAAGTCAAAGGGCAATTTCCTTGAGCTTATTCTAAGCGGAACTTTGCACGATCTAGGGATGATCCATTTTAATCCTGCGAAACACGCCATGAAAATACTTCAACAATGTTTAGATAATTGAAACTGAACGTTAGGAATCTTGCTTGCCGTGGATCAATTTAGATGCTGTGCTGTTTGTTGTTCCTGACTTCAACCACCGGGCCACAGCTTAATCGAGCAAGGTGTCCAAGTACACATGAATAATTTCAATAGATACTCCACCTTCCCGGGAACAAATGTATATTTCTCGATTTGCGAGATGCATGCGCAAGGCAAGATCAATTTTTACATAGATGATACACAGGAAATACGGACAATATAAATCAAAATGACAGGGGGTGAGAGCGACCTCTAGTAACTTGGAAGGTTTGTTTGATTTGTATATTTCTCGACATACGAGAGTCATGCTTAAGATAACATCAAAATTAGGCCAGGAAGGCACAATGAGGACACGGAAAACGGAAAGCAAACATACAATGCATTGTGGTTTCGCTCACAAGATCATACCAGGCAATGTGGTTTCCCGAGCAGAGGGCTTTAATTCAAAGCTAGGTAATGGTTCGCAAAGATTTTTCTGTGGTTGCATTCCAGTCCTGCACTGCGAGTTATATTGTTTGAATGCATCAAAGGTGCGTATCGCGGGCGCAAAAGATGGCTGGACGGCAATGGCTGTCACCGTCTGTTGGCCGGGGTACTCGATAATCAAAAGAGTTATATGGTGGAGATGAGTATCAGTATGGATGCGATAACGGAATGGAGATGAGCGAAAACTAGACTGGATATCAAAAAAGGCAGTATAAAACCCAAAATATCTGAAAGCACAGACCGTTAAGGAAGGATAGCGGCGACAATGAATAGTTGTTTGGTCGTAATGCTAATACATGAGGTTTGTTTCGAGCAGTTTTGAGTTCATAAATTTTGGTTTGGTCTAGAGATGAAGGTGTGGTTGGAAAAGAAGAAGGAGAACCGGAGTCAAATGTGTCAGTGTCTGGTGGACTCGTATGAAGAATTGTTACCAGGAGCATCGGTCTATTGCCAAATTCCGCAGATAAGAATAGAGGTTGATGAAAAATGACGGTCTTCAGCTGTTTTCGGGTGTCAATGTGCATTGTGAACGTCAGTTCATATCAGATGCCAATAAAAACGCTGTTCATTCGTGAGTTCTTTTTGTATGGATTTGTTAGAAGAATTTTGGGAAGGAGCAAGAGGAAGCCAGTACAAAGTGGTGCACATGAACCTATGAGCTACAGTGCTGTTTACCACAACAGTGCTAATGGGTGGGGCTGACCGAGTGCTGGCCACTCAACCTGAAAAACACCGTTTGAGGGTGAACGCAGGGGGAGAAATCCGCCAACCTAGTTGCACCCGCACACCGCTGCGGTCGAGCTTCCCGCCCGATGTGCGTTGACCAAAGCGGTGGATATGACCGCGCCCCGCACTATTGTGGTACCGCCGGCGTACTCGTGGTGTGGTGGAATGAGTTTGAGCATAGTATGTAAAGGGATACATCGTCTTTCCAGGATCGTATAATCGCCAGAGCATTGGGGAATTGTTTCTATCTAAACAGGACTATGATTGATTGAGAATAGTTCCAGGACCCTTGAATTTTACTGCGAAATTGCCTATGATGAAAGGAAGCTTAGGTCATAATTTTTGTGTGCTGTCTTCGCTTCCTCATGAAACTACTTTTTCCTCCGACATGAAATAATATATCATAAAGCATGAAGTGAGAACCATATCTTGGTGCGAGTGCAGTCCACTTCGCTACGAACATGGGTACCGGAATCAGCGCAGCTCATCCATGCGACCCATGATAGGATACTTACTGGGGGCCGTTGCTCCCTCGTGGAAAAGATAATGTCACCTTAATTCTAGGAATACCATTCACGTTGTCGGTAACAGAGCATCTAATGGAGCCATTAAAACATTGGAATAGATTCAACAGCAACGGCGAATCTGCCCTTCCAAATGTAGACTGCATCATGTGTCCTTTCTGAGCTCATTTTTATGAAGCCATTGACTGAATAAAAGTGCGACCGCGGTGGCGATTATTTGCAAATAGTTTGGGTGTTGCTGGACTGAAAAGTCAGAGTGGATTGTGGCTGGGCGAAGAGCTTTGCATAGGTAACTTTAATTCGTAGTGGAAACTAGCTCGATTACCGGCTTCTCCGGGTTCCAGTGGATATTGCCCCCAGCAGCCCCTTACATTACCCTCTGTATCTTAATAATAGCAAAGCCGGACAAAAAGCCGCTCAGTGCTAACGATTGCAAAACCCACTCAACTTTTACACCTAAAGAAGCGGACTGGATGTTTTCAATCCATCTAGGTCTATTGTTTGGCCTTTGGTCAGATGCAGATGAGTCATTAGAATGCGTGATATACTGATTATGATGATTATTTTTGCTGGTCCACCAGTGGTGTTTTCTGCATGGTCCACCGCCTATAAAAGCTAAATTCCTGTACAGTTTAGGGAAGTTTTATTGTGGACTTTGGTTGCTATCCAGGCTACCTTTATGTAGCGCATTGCCAACGGCTTTTCAAAATTTTATTTGGAAGATGCACTTAAATTCATCGTTGTAGAAGGCTTCAGCCACTGAGATCTGACATCAAATCACCAACTTGGGCTTCAGACTAACGAAAAATAATATTATCCTCCACCTATTGAGCAGTTTCTTTGGCGCTGTGCAGTACGTTCTGTCCTGAACATAATGGGACATTCCGCTTTGAAATTTCGCTTTACTTGGTTGGCCGGTTGGCTATTCGCCACACTATAATCTGCCTATTCGCATTTTCAGCAGAATCACTTGGATCGACCCCCTGGTCTTCTAGTGTCTGAGAATTGCCTCAGACGTCCTACTGTCAAGCGGGGATTGTTTTAAAACTCCTGTGTAAGCGTAGCGCCTATGGATACTGTGGAAATCAAACCGTGAGGACCTCCTTGTTTCTAGTTTTTCTAGGAAGTCAATTCTAGAAACTATCGCATTCACTTTACCGAATGGACTCGCTCAAACATGGATGGACCTTATGTTTAGGATAATTGCGTAAGCTAAATGGATTAAGAACACCGGACACTATAAGCGTATTTTAATAAACTCACCGTGATTTTGCAGTAAAACTAGTAACCCAGATGAACAAAATTTATATCGCAAATGGGATTCACATGCCTAACCTTTCAGAAAAATTTGAACTCCTGAATTTGGCTTCAAAAGCAAGATAACTGAAGTCTTTTGGAAAGAGAAAATGATAAAACCTGTTCCAGGACGTTGCAGTTTCAGAAGTAAAAGACAGGTAAAATAAATCAGCTGGGCTTCCACTAACGAAGACTTAAATTGCGTGACAAGCCGCTTGAATATGAAAACGGGAACCGCTAAAGCTAGATCTAAACTGGAAAAACCAAAGGGGCAGCAGGAAAATAAGGATAGTGAAACGTTTGCCGCACAAGCAAACGACTAGGATCTAAAGATTGGGTCATTACTATTCAACCGAATGGCTTATTATTGACTATGATGACCAAAAAGAAAGGGAGGAAAGAAAACGCCATTCAACGCTTTCATTTGTTTGGCGTATTTGACGTTTGTATATAGAGGACACTGTTTTTTTGAATAATGCATTTAGCGTGGAGCAGAAAGCCAGCAGGGCAGGAGAGACAAGAGGAAGCGCTTAATTAAAAGAGGATTTTCAGCAAGACGTTATGGATAAAATAATGAAACAGATTATCAGACGAAGTAAAATTTCAAACTTAAGTTTCACCTAGGTAGTAAATGAGCGATTTTTGAGCGGAACAAGATTCATGGAATGCCCAGAATGACTAGCGCTTGGTTGGTGGAACCCAAAGTGTGGAATATAATAATACTAGTTCGTATATTTCTTAATTTCTAAGAGACTTTTGTCAGGCAAGATTAAATCTGTGCAGACATGATGCAGTGGGCATACGGGAGAAAGGATATTAAACGAGGCATAGGGTTATACGTGTACACTTACTTGGAATTCTCCAGCAGCATAGCAGAAAGCGCGATCACAGTTGCAATATGATGCTCATGGCACTGATGTCTGGTTCAAACGTCAGAGTTAAATAAAGCATTTGATAGGGCAATATAAAATGTTCTGAAACTGGTCATCAGTGGCTAACTGTAATTCATGTTGTGTTTAGATGAATCGAGGATGTGTATCAGAAGACCAAAATGTTGCTGTGGGAAAGGTGAACGTAGAGATGTTGCTCAAATACCTAGAAAGAGAGTGAGTAATGCATCGGGTGGGATAAATATGCTGGGAATTAGAAAAGCACTTCAAATATAATAATCCGGTAGAACTTCGCAAAGTGGAGGGGACGCATTGTGCGTTGTGATAAAAACGCTTATTCATCAACAGCAATTGAACGATACGAGGTTGTCGATTAGGGCAGAGTAAAACGGCCAAGACATTGCCAGGAATTTAGTAGATAAGGTTTTGAATGTATTTGCATGAGGAGACTGTGGGACGAGTAAGAATGCCAGTTTTAATTGTGTTCGGCCTGCAGGAAATCTTTGTCAGCAAAAACGGCTTCAAAGCGCGTCAAAATAATCTCAGAATACAACCAAAGGCGACCCCAAATGGCCCAAAAATTTATCCTTTCTAGACAGAGAGCAAACCATTCTCAGTCGTTTTTTAAAACTGCCTTCAATAATTACCCTTGACTTAAGTCATTTTTTGATTTATTAATAAATTGCACTTCACCTGCGCAAACGGCTCGAAACGAACTTTGGTTCCACAGTTTAGTAGACTGTACAACGTTCGCGGTGTACCTAGAGTATAAGTAGAACCGCCGGGAGCAAACAAAAATTCCTGAAGTGAGCAAATCTCTTGACAGCCAGTTTAGGAATTAATATGTACGAGAAAGCAGTTGCTTGGCTCCGGCTATTTTGTTGTTGAGGCATTGGCGACTACCTGAAAAAGAAAATTGAAAGCGGCATTAATAATTTTTGCAATAAAGCAGCAGACTGATTTTGCTAATGTAGACAAATGTGACTGTATGCTGCTGAGTGATAACAATAATAATATTGTACCTCTCTCGATTTGCCAGAGACATGCGCGTGACAAGATGAAACTTGTACATGAAGGATGCGGAGGAAACGTGAGTAATGGAAATCAGAAGGGATATGGGGATATATAGCACAATGGGTTGCTCGGGAGGCGCGATCACAATCTTCGAAGAAATAGGCAGTGCACAAGTATACAAGAACTGGAAATACCTTTTTGTAAGGTTTTGCAGGGTGTTCTGGAGCTATTCGTGGACAGCGGAGTCATTTCTTGTTTAAGTGCACTGAATGTGCGTGTCACTAGTGTGGCACTTAACATTGGATCAGTGGCGGATGTCGAAATATGGCGGAGGTGCAAACTTCAAGAGCAAACGTGATGAACAAAAAAGTTAGGCTGAGGTGATGGGGATTAGTGGTAATTATGGTTACTTAATGAAGGGTACTTAATTTTGTGTGCCTAATTTGAGTTGGAGCTAAAAGACTAGATGGCCTTCGAAAGTATGGCATAGATTGATATTGGTCCCAGTAAGAATGAGAAATAAGGATACTTTGAGAAATTTGGACAATAAAATCTTGAATTGTGTTAGACTCTGGCAGGACCGGACATGGTCAGCTAATCTATCCCACAAGGGAGAGTAATCAGTTGTGAAGAACTTTGACCTAAAAGACAGTTTGGTAGGTGGTATTCCATGGAGTAACGGCCGATTACTTGGGGGGTAAGAACACTCATTGGCGAACCGTATGGGATTTCCATCAGCCTGTGTTTGTGACTTAAAAAGCTGGAAAAGGAATGTGAGATTAAGCTAAAACGACGTAACCAAGAGGAGTCAGGGTGCAGCAGCTCACATCGTTCTCCGCGATCAAGGGTTGGTGTTGAACCAAGAAGTTTATTTGTGAATGCCCAATGTACTTTTTCTATTGCAACAAGATCAGCTGTGAGTGCGTTTGAGAACATTATCGGACAGTACTCCAGTTGCGGTCTACAATGTGATTTGCACAGCATCAGCTTACATATCAGAGTGCGGAATGTTTTACCAATTAAGCCGTTGGTCCTGTTTGCGTTTGCGATTTGTCAAGCATCTTGCCCGTGGAATTTTAATGAGGAAAAGCATTGTGAGCCTAGATCTTTTACACACAGAGTGGTTAGAATTGGGAGGCTGTTTATAAAGGGCCTCCCCGGGGGAACGTGACACCTTTAGGCGAGAACAGCGCAGAGAGGTGCATTGCCCATTACCTAAACCACTTGTCTAATGAATTTAAACCCTCCGTGATACTGGCCATGGTTTGAAAGTAAAGATGGCTCGAAAAAATAGACTATCTTGGTGTCGTCGGCGAATACGAAAGGTATGCCGTGACATACTGCCCAAAAGATGTCGTTTACTTAGAGTCGGAATAGCAAGGAGCCAAGGAAGCTACCTTGTAATACATCACTACGGAATGGCTGGAGTTGAGGTAGAGTTCCGTTGATACTGACCACTTGACAGCGGTCAGAAATCGGAGGCTAACCAAGGTCAAAGCGGATCTGCTAAGCCATAGGATTTGATTTTTAGTAACAATCGTTCATGGGGCACACGATCAAACAACTTGGTCATGTAAAATGATCATTATTTTATTTTTTATCGACAGTTAGACTGACCAGATCAAAGAAAGCAGTGGCATGACGTACAGGATTCGAGCTTAACAAAATCATGCTGGTGTTCACCAATTAAGACGCTGGTTGTAAGGAAATCAACTGGCTGGTCCCTGGCAATTCTCTCCATGAGTCTGTCCAGGATGAGTGTTTAGACTACTGAACGGTAGTTTTTTGGATCGTGCAGTGGTCCAGTTTCGTGGGGAGGAACAATGGTGGAGAAGTTTAACGGAACGGGAAATACCCAGGCTGACATGGATGCAGTAAACAGGTTCAACAAACAATTGCAATATCTAGCTTGCCGAAGCGGAATAGAGCAGGGGTAATACCGCCTGAGCATAGTAGGTAAGATGGTTTAGCGACAGCAAGAGCCTTCACTATTTTCTCTGTATTCAGTACGATGGACGAAAGCGTTTGATCTGTTATCCCACGAGGGGTGGGTAAATTGGTGGCGATGTTGGTATTGTGGGTGGAGGCGAAGTAAGTTAAAAGCCTTGGAAATTTCCTTCGGATCATCGAGCCGCTGGCTGTTGTGTATGATGTACAAGGGGTACTAGATTTTTTGTGAATAGTGCGGGACCGCAGAAGTCTGGCCACATGCGGGCCGGGATTTGATTGCCCTGCTTACAAAGTTGGTCCTCGGATGCAGCAACCAGGTGTTTGAGGTCCATTTGTCCTCAGTAATATAGAGAAGTCTGAGGTTTGTGTGTGGACATTCTGCAGTTTAAGAATCTTATTTTCATATCTGTGAATTTTTATTGTTCACGTTGGCCTGTGTGAGGATTGAAGTTTTTAATAATCGTGTGTATATAAGTTGTCGGCAGCTTTTTGGGAGCCAGTTAAAAGGAAAACGTCAGACCAGCAAAGGCTCCTTAGTGCGGCAGTCGAACCAACCCAATTTGACAATTTGTAAGAGATGCTCACGGACTGGGTAGTGCTGGCAGATGTTCTGGTTCTGCGACGAATAAGAAGAAAGCAGGAGACAATCTTGTGGTCACTAACCAAAATGTTATCCAGCATGGAGGTTTCAACATTAGGGATATCGTGGGTGAATATGAGGTCAAAGATTTCATTTCCTCCGGTGGGGTTTGCGACATGCTGCGTCCATCCCCCCACTTGGGTTTCACGAAAGAAGTCAAAAAACTGCGAAGGTGCAGTCTTGGTGGACCAGCAGATATTGGGAGCAATAGGGCTCCCCGCTATAAGTTTTGCTTCCCCAAGGATGGATGCAACGTACTCTAACGCCTTGCTGAGTTGAGGCAGCTCAAAGTTGTTTGATGATGGAGGTCGGTAAATACATCCAAGATGCACTAGAGAGTTCAACATACGGATAAAGAGCAACAACGGATCAGGCAAGATGCATAACATAGGGTGTCGGGGGAGGGAAACGGGGAATTCGCGCTTAACGCAAGCCAGACAACCGCCTCCACGCCAATTAGTTAGGTGCGTTAGAAGGGGGTAGTGACCACTCAGAATTATTTGGTTTGAGGGTGTGTACCCCGTCAACCACGTTTCATTGATCAGACTGATGTTATAGGAGTGATTTTGTACAAAACGTCTCGGGGAGCAAATTCTACTTAGGTGGGATCGCACGTTAAGCAGAATCAGAAGCAATTTAGATGTGCAGTCAATCCTGAATGTTTTAGTGGGGAGGCCAACAGTAGGGAAGTGGGCCTGCTGGGCCGAAGCGCAGCGCAGGTGAGGCGGTGGATTTACAGTTGACGTAGTCCGCCTGGAGGGAACATCATAGGGCGCATTTGGAATTGTCAGGGGCTGGACATTTGTGTAGAGACATGGCAAATAGTTGGAGGCCATTTTTGGTTGATTACGGGATGGGACCATCCAGAATTTGGAACGGCATTGCCGAATGTTATTGATGGCATATCGCTATGTGGATGACTGCGTTCGTAGAGCCAATTCGTTGTGGCTATTTTCGTGGCAACTGGGCGAGGGAGCCAAGTTTCGTTCAATAAAATGCCGGCCTCAAGGTGGTGTATTCTCGTAGTAGGGGAAGCCATATTGTTGGAACCACATTGGCGAGTGCCAATAGAACCCTTGAAAGGACCAGACTGGTGGGAAGGACTTCTCAGGAAAAAGTGGGTTAGTGAACCTCGAGGAATAGCTGTGGGCGACGGAGTAGCCAAGAGAAACATGATGAGGTATGAGAATGGGTGGGATTTCGCTGGAACTGTTGTGGAACGTTTTTGGACAGGGTGGATCATCGGCCGCTTGAACTAACGGAGACGTTCGAAGACTCATAAGTAGCGGCGGTTTTGTGGCCTTTGGACTTATAGGGGTGCTGCAAGCGGTATGAAGAGAGTAACACGTGTAAGTTTGGGTACTGCGGTTAGTGTGTGGAGATTACGGGCCACAGTTAACAGTAAGCAGCCCAGGGAGACAGAAGTTGGACAAGACATTCCAAGGGGTGTGGGGTGGTTGATCGGAGGCAGTGGTTAGTCACTCATTCAGGATCGGATGGACGGCAGATGCAAACGCATCTTCATTGGGCATTGCAGAAGTGGATTGATGGATCTGACTCGTTTTGAGTAGCCATTGATGCAATTTTTAGAAGCGGAGGCTACCTGGCACGTCTTTGGTGCCCTGATAGACCGAATTCAATTGGTTTTCAGATGTCATTGGGCCTTCGTCAGCGTCAACCTACCTTCAGGCAATCGATATGCACCTCCATTTATTGGAATTTGAGAAGAGTTAGGTGAGCTCCCACTTCAAGGCCGGATGGACGGTACACACATGGGGTTGAAAGGCAAGTCGCCTACAGCTATGGGACGGTTAAGATGGGAGCCATGTAGGAAGACCTTTTCCGTTGGTCGGGCAGGGATTGCTAATGAGGCAAAAGCTAGAGAGACCAAGGTATTGGGTAAACCGGGAGTGGTCTACAACCGGAAGTTATAATAATAATATTGATGTAATGTATATTTCTCGATTTGCGAGATGCATGCGCAAGGCAAGATCAATTTTTACATAGATGATACACAGGAAATACGGACAATATAAATCAAAATGACAGGGGGTGAGAGCGACCTCTAGTAACTTGGAAGGTTTGTTTGATTTGTATATTTCTCGACATACGAGAGTCATGCTTAAGATA
>LUCM01001988.1:0-11347 GCA_008360955.1 Fasciolopsis buskii | reverse complement strand
TCCCAGTACAGCTTACCGCTATCCGTATATAAATATAATCGTTGTTCTTTGGAGTTTCATAATGAAGTTTCATAAATTTCCTCCGGATAGCTTGAGAAAATCTCAACAGTCGTCCTCCGCTCTTCAGCGGTTTTTTGCCCATTATTGTTGTCAAATACGTGTCTCACCCGCTTCTCCTAACTTTCCGCATTTTTTTACCACTTCCATCGAATTACCGTGTTGCCATTGCTTGTCATCTCAGCTCAACGGTTCTGTCCATCACGTGCTGCTCTTGACGTTCGGGGACTCCCGCCATATCTCGACATCCGCCGTGGAGCTCCATCCATGTATTTTCCCAGCAATGCGCCCATTTAGTGAACTTAAACACGAAATGACTCGCAGTCCGCTGCTCGCAAACAGCCCCAGGGAACTCTGTTTAGTCTTGAAAAATTAGTTTTCTATATGTTTGTTTTTCACTGGTACCCATTACTTTGTAGAATCTCCTTTCACTTTCCAGTGTGCTTCTGCAGTAACCCAAGGCTGCTCACACCTCATTATTCCTTTCGGTTTCCGTTATTTGCATTTCCTGTGCATCATCATTGTAAAAATTTGATCTTGCCTACCACATGTTTCTCGCAAATCGAGAAATATGCATTATTATTATTTGTGCCTTACCTAATGTGTGCAGAAGTGGAAAAATGAGCTGAGCTTTTTGCGGCTGATAATGAGCAAGCTGCCTCTACATATACCAGCGACGAAACACGGCCGACAAAGAAATACTAACTGCGAGGAACGGCGAGCCAGATCTTCTGAATAACATATTCAGTCCTCTAGACAGGTCAGACTCACTAAACCGGGCTACGGTATAAATTGCTAACCGGTAGGTTCACTTCTTTTTCAGTCGTCTCGGTAATGCCTTTTGATGGTTTCAATCTTCTTACTTGTAAAGGCATACTTGGATAGTCGACTTTGACACATTCTTCAGCAAATATTCCTACGCCGGGTTCTGCGCTTCCCTCTCCTACCATCTGTAATAATAATAATAACAATAATATTATTCGTATATTTCTCGGAAAGTTCGAGAGGCATGCTTGGTTGCATGATCAAATGTTATAGGGGTATTGCAAGTTACATTGAACAAGCAGATAAACATTTGGGTACAAAATGAGAAGAGATAGCAAAACTGGCATATAAAGAGAAACGAATTGTTTATACGCAACAACGATGCGTATCGCAGGTGCGGAGTTCAACTGGACCGTGGTGGCGGGCGTGGTGTCTGCAGTATATGGATTTAACGGGTCTATAAACTGGACATGAATGTTGGAAACTGTTACAAATAGAGTCCTCACAGACTTTGAGTGCAAGGCAAAAACTTGTTAAAACAGATCAAAACAGCTGGCGGCAAGAATATTAATGGCCTATCCTGAAGCCAAGATCAATTCGTCTATATATGTTGCGCAAGACGCTTCATCCGCAAGTTACTCTGATACTGTACGGTATGATCTTGTTGCCTCCAGCCCAAAGGTCCCATCTCCACAATTTTTGTGGTGTCCGAGAAAACCCACTGAGCAGCACGCGAGTTACTTCGTCGGTGACATATGTACTGGACCACTTTCCTCCGTGTATATATGTATTAGTGCATGCAAAGTCACGAGAATGCTCCCTATCTTTTCTCTTCTGCACTTCCAAGTGGAAAAGAAAAGTTGCAAAAACACGATCAAGGGTATTGGTTAGGCTGCACCTTTTTAGTAACAGCTTCGTGTATGTATGAAACCGACTGTCTGGAGAATTGGTAACGACGCCGAACGTCGTTTCCTTTACATGGGTGTTGAGGCGAAACTTGGACGCTGTGAATCCCGAGGTGAGGAAATATGAAGTTAAGTGTCGGTGAGCTTTCCATTATCCTTCCCATATTCTTGGTTTCAGCTGCGAACGCTGGAGACCAGTGTTGTCCCTCGCCTTCAGTGTGAGAAGGGGCATTCTGTTTTATGTAATTCATCGACACTTATTGAACTGGACCTGAAAGAGGTGGATGCCAACCGGTGTACATACTATCGAAAAAATTCAAGACACAAATAGGGCACCAAAACGTGTCCTCTTAATACTAAACTAAACATGAGCGATAAGCGGTGCTTTCGAGATTCATTCAGTCATCCGTGCACCGCCACACAGGGCGAATTTTTTTATATTCCCTGGAAACTTCGCCGAAGTTGGCAACTCCAAGCTGCCGAAAACGGTTCGCCGATAAACGGCAAATATTTGTTATCATGTATCAAATTATTTCCTGTGTTCTTCCTCCCAAAAACGTTTTCGTCAGCAGTATGCCCAATTTTTGCTTTTTTGTCTGAGACGGATGGGCTCTCGATATCTTATTCAGATTCTTAAGTTGAGAAATTGACAACAAAATTGAACGGTGCCAGAAAATGATCACGAAATCTCCGACCCAAGTTTGATGGGCCGGTTAAAGACTTCAGTATGTCAGTGGCAAACAGGTGTCGCTCGCCACCAGGAGATGTGACTAACTGCCTCTCAGTAGCGAGTCACCTTTTATCAAAGAATGGACCATCTGTAGTAGCTTGGTTTACAAGGGAGTAAGGGACATCCTACGGTTTGCAGGTCTAAGCCCCAATGCCGCGTTGCGAAGTATCTACTGCTTTGCACACGAAAGAACCCTAAAGAGGGCTTTGGAGCCGTAGTAGCACAACCGCTACCGGTACGGTTCCGGATTCACCCGTCAAATACTGGTCTCTGGCCAAGGCTGTGATTATTTAACAGCACAAATGGAATCTATCATATAGTGCCTGATGGGCCTCTCAGCGGCAAACTTTAAGAGGTGGGACCCTCACAACAGCAAAGTGGGACCCCATCCTATGCTTATAGAAGAAGGCTCCTTGGAATGCCTCCCATGCTGGCAACAGGCGCGGTCAATAATGGCCAAACACGCTCACCATTTTTTGCTAAACAAGGAATAGTTGGGATCGATGATGTGCTAGAAAATTGGGCACGGGCCAAACAGGTGACAGGAGATCGCCGGTGCCGCAGTTTGCAAATGGCCTCGCGAAGCAACGGTCCAGAAAAGGTAAAGCAAGTGCAAAGCTAAATCGGTTCCTGAACGACGAGGTCAATGATAAAACTGCAACAAAGGTGCTAGGTGATATTACGGTAAGTGGAAGACCACAAATAAAAAACGGATCCTCTTCTAGGGTACTCCGCCCGGGCACAACCTAAGGTAAGAAATTACTTGGGCTTCCTAATCGCTCAAGATTTCCCCAGCGTGCAGGCAGCCGCACGCGCCACCGATTAAACATGTACTGTGTCGCATGGCGTGGGGCCCGATAAGTGATAGTCTACACAAAAGCATGCAGTAGACGCAGGAAGTGGGCGAAGCTAGTTACATCGGGATTGTTCGTTTAAGCACCTTTAAGAGCAAGCGGCCAAAAACATTTTCCACTTGGTCGAAGCGCCTTGTTCCATAAGTTCGAGTATTAAGAAAGAAGACAAACTTTTTCAAAAGCTGATGGGTGCAAAACTTGCTCCCGCCAAGATACTAATTACGGGTTATTTCAACTTATCGCAGGTCAACTGGAAAGTTGAAACGTATATAACAGGGACTTGGAGAGAAGAAGTTCTAGCCTGGTTGCATGAAAAGTCCACGAAGCAAAATATAAGGTAAAGCACTAGACCTATATCTAGATATACACCACTCCCAATGGACCTCCTGGTTACAAAACGGCATAGATATAGAGCAGCTGCGGTTCCTTCCACCCGTGGACAAGGGCGATCACGTTATCAGCAAATGCACCGTTTGTGTGTGACTACCAAAGACCGCACCTAAGTTGGCAAAGACCTTTAAAGAAAAGGATTTAGGGAAGTTTCGTGGCAGTGCGTTAGAGCTGTTGTGGGTCGCTGATGACGCGGAAAACCTGTGGTGAGTAGTGAAAGAGTCCCTACTCGTCTTTAAAACCAGTTCATATCACTGAAGGGGCGAAAAAAGAAAATGAAGCAGAATGAGGGAGGGCGATAATAGGCGGGCTATAAAAGGTCGGATTGGCGAGAGCCCACGGGAGCAGTCACGGATGAGCTCGCATCTCAGGCTTGAAAAAGAGGCCGGAATGTTGGAGCAAAAGGCCAAGTACAAGTACTGGACATTCTAGCCCAAAGCACCAAGGAGCCCGAAAAATAATACGCTTATTTCCATTCGGAATCATCACTGAGGTCGGCCCACTAAGAGTGGATGGAAATTCTGTTGCAGTGGATGATGTCGACAGGGCAAAATTACTGGGCAATTAGCTTAACAACGTCCTTGGGGTGGATGAGGGTATTCGCAGAGTCACATCTTCCACTACGGCTACCAGACGTAAATGAGTTGCAAATGACAGTAGATGCGGTTGGCCGACACCTGAGGAATATAGATGCTTGTAAATCAGCCGGCCCGGAAAAGACTTACTTGGCTACTATGGTGTCGCTGGGAGTCCTCTTCACGGGGTTGATTTCTAAGTTGCACGAGGCAACTCCGCAGCCGCGATATTTGCCGCAGAACTAGAACACAGCGGTAGTGGCTATCCACAAAGGTGGCTTGCGGTTGGAAGTGGGGAATCGCAGAACAGTGAGCCTGGCAAGTGTAGTCTGTAGTGTTTGAACGCGTTATCGTGGAGCTCATGTCTACAACTGATTTAGCACTGGATGCTGTCCCCTCAAAGTGAACCTCTGAACCAGAAATGCTGTCTTATAATTCCCTTGGATCTCCTAGATGAAGTGACTCACAGACTATATGAAGAGGTGCGGTGGGCTTATGTAAGGTCGACTCCAGTGAGGCGTTTGAGTTGGGAAGTCAATGCTTTCTGCTGTTAAAGTAGCGAGTATCTAGGATAGGTGGCAAAGCATTGAAGTGGATGGGTCAATTTTTAACTAGCGTGACCTTTTGCATCCGGGCCAGGGAAGCCGGTTGGGATGCAGGAGTGTGCATGAGGTGCAGCAACTAGCCATACAAATGGCAAAGGTTTAACACTGGGGACATGAAAAAGCTGATTGACTTGAACATGCGCTCATTGGAAAGCCGACAGGGTACGAGGGCATCTGATGGATACATTCGTAGTATAATTCACCCTGGGACCCCTGTCTGGGAGGATATCGACCCCGGAACCAACAGAAATCGACGAAAGCCGATAAAGCAACATTTCCGGATGAAAATTAAAGCGCATGTCTTAGCAACAGAGTGGTCAGTGGGTGGAACAATCTAACTAGAGTAGCCGTTGTAACACAATCTCAAGACTGTCAAGGTCAAATAAGATAGCAGGTAGCATGAAGTGAGTTAGAGTGCCTGCGTGCTACGGATACTTGCGTTAATTTTGACGATATCAGCCCATTTGGATAACCCACCGGGTGTCTGTTCTCTCTCAGAGGGGCGGAAACGGGTTGCTGGAACGCCAAAGATAATACAGTGGATGGAAACTTCTATACGCGCCAGCGGAAGGCCTAGGGAGGCTCGTTTGGCCCTTTGGGTGACTTTCATCCTGTGCCAACTGAATTGAACTGAAGGGCGGTGGTATACGAGACTGCGCTACGCCGGTGGCTATCTTTTAGACGCCCCTCGGCCTGGTGGACTTACGTGCCGAGGAGTTCGGTTAGTTGCGCTTCTTTTACTGCAATTCGATTGCATTGTACAACACCTAGCCTTATTTTGAACTGAGCAGCTCTTCATCTGGATGACTATACTGGTTCGGCTCTCGCCGTCAATGTCAGATAAGGGATTCCTCTAAATTCCTAGCAGTACCTGCTGAACTGAAACTGAGGAAAGTAGGTGTCCAGCTGCAGTGCACCAGCGGAAACCTGTTTTGTGAGCAGTGAGTTTGCGGGTCTTCTTCGAGAACGAATTGTTTCCGTAACTCGTTCGAGTCACTAATCTCGTCATAATCACTGAGAGCAGCTCATATAAAGCGTAACTCTTTGGCTTGCGGTGAAATTCATTTTGTGAGTCCAAGCTCTTTGCTGAGTGGTTTTGCTACGTCTGTCATAAATAAATCGCGCTGGTGCATATGAATTTTCGGGGCATATATATATTATAATTTGAAGAGATTTGCGAAAGCAAAAAGGTTTCGAAGACAGGAGCGCCACTGATTACGACATTGAGCCACACCGTTTATTGTCGCCAACCACCGCTTGGAGCCAAAACAGGTAGTCCACCGCACCTACACGAGTCAGTTCTCTGGTTGAAGGTTTCATACTCCTTTGTCATTTCATCGAATGACCACCTCGGACGATTCCCCCGCCTCGAACAACGACGTACAAGGAAGCAGCCGTTCTTTTGACATGCGCGAAACATGTCCTAACCAACTTAACCTACTCATTCAATGACTGTTCTAAGGACTGGATGCTGGGATTCAATCCAATCCAGTCCTGCAAAAGCATTTTACGCTTCGAGGGTGCAAAACGCATCCCAAACATAAACTATCATCCAAAGGATCAAGAAAGACATACAACTTAATTGGGTTTTCACTCAGTGGCCCAACTTTGCCCGCATATTCTAGGTCAAACAGGCTCCTGTCTGCACACCATTCTAACGTAAGGATAGGCCTACCTCCATAACCGTCTCATTATTAATTGAAAAGAGACGATAGGGGCCAGTCCTGAAGAAAAACCTTTGCAATAGTGCCTCGCGTAAAACATTGCCGTAAGCACGAACTCGGCTTCGGTTTTGAAATGAATTTCTCTTTCACATCGTTCAACGAGAGGCGGCATCTCAGAATTGCACGATGAACTGAATCGAACTCCGCTTCCAAATCAAGAAAGATAGAAATTGTGGGTCTACGGGACATATACTCATGTTCTAGGATGTGTCGCGAAGTGGAAATCTGGTCAAATGGACACCGACCGTAAAGGAGACGAGTTCATTCATTAAAGATGGATACAATCAGTAACTCATGCATTGGAATTACATACACTCCTCGGTCCAAATGTCTCGCGGAGCAAAGTGTTTCTATTAGGGCCTATCCATCCAGTCCGAGAAGAGTCTAGTAGAAGAGAGCCCATCGGGATCGGCTAATTTTTCCCTATTCGCTCGTCGTATGTTCGACCCTACTTCCACTTCTGTCGGGGTTTAAGTGACATCTCCCAAGGATTTGTAGTTTTCGAAGTCGGAGTAACTACGTTAGCTCGCAGCCAGCTATTCGGGTCAGGATTCTGCTGTTTTTCAAAAATAGGTTCTCCATTTGTATTGCATATGGTTTCACCAACCGAAGTTCGCGTATAATCTTAAACAGCTTTTAATTGTTATCCGAAGCACCTGCTGCTCCTATTTCTCCAACTGTCTTGACCCGTCATTTCTCCCGGCTCTTCTTAAGGCTTGTAGTTATTTGATGTTTTAAGAGAGCTGGCACTGTGCTCCATTAGATTCGAGGACCCCTGAGAGACCCGGTATCTTTGGTCGGTATTGGATCTAAGACCACAAGCGAGGGCTGTCTGGTCCATCGCCCGTTCGATGTGGCCCCAGTGTTCACATGCATTAGTATTCGTTGGCGTTCTTAGCTCGCCTGGCCGTTT
This sequence comes from Fasciolopsis buskii, assembly GCA_008360955.1. Classification (NCBI taxonomy): domain Eukaryota; kingdom Metazoa; phylum Platyhelminthes; class Trematoda; order Plagiorchiida; family Fasciolidae; genus Fasciolopsis; species Fasciolopsis buskii. The sequence continues at coordinate 3,829 of LUCM01001988.1, read as the reverse complement.
CTATTCGAAACGGGTGCGAACATTTGAACCAGACGGGCGATGTGCGTCGATGTCTATTGAGCTGGAGCAAATTTGCAACTTTTTCTGGACCATTCCAGATTTCAGGGTCAAGTTTGCTGGATACCCTACCTCCCGTGTAGTGGCTATGGGTCATGCCAATTCCACTACAATCATACTTCGTGTGAGTCGAAAAAATAGATGGTCCCACTGTATGCATGTGAACCAGTAAGGTCTACAGTTTTGAACAAAACCGCGCCAACGATAGTTCATTGCGACATGGTCGATTGGACTTGGAGTACCTGTAATGTTTGTATTCCGTGTCACCACCCCACACGGACCGATTCGGAAATTCGTATTAGACAGGACTAACCGGCTGTCTTCACAGAACTGGAGAAACCTATCTTTGTTATCTGTAAGCTGAGCGATGAAAACGCATTGCCCACTTAAACATGCTTTTAACACTATTTCTCCACCTTATGCAGTAAAACTAGGAACCCGCTCTTTAATGTCTGAGCATTTTCTCCCCCCTAGGAAAAGTGTTGAGTTCGTTATAAGACGCCCTTTTTCTTGCCAGCTTTAAAGTCGGTTGGAACATATGCCGAGACAAAAAGCAAGCTGCGCTTAAATCAGCTAGCCTTTCAAACGCCAGCTGACTCCTTGGACTCTCAGGGCGCATAACAATTAGTTGGGGTTCAGTTTAAAAATGGAGACCCGGCCTTTTCAGCTTAGACTATTGGTATCACACGCTGACCCGCTAGTCGAAATTCCTCACCTGAAGTGCACATGAAGTAACTTGAGGAGATACAAGGCGCAATTAGTTGAGCCGCACTACTCATATACTTAATTGGCGTTTCAATGACAGTAGACGTCAGTCGCCCATGAACCGATTGTGAGAGGTGAACGCGCGTGTTGATTGGTTTGTGTAAAGGTCCGCGCATCGAAGAAGCCGAGGTTCAGGGGTTGATGAGGCTTAGGGAAATGCGAGTTGCGAGATTGACAGTCATTTACGAAACTATTTAGCGGTGAACCGTTGCAATAATCAGGTATATTATCAATGGGGGGACATAATGAATGGGCAGAAGGGACAAAACGAGAGTCGAAACTGAAGACTGGGAGTTCTGAGCACTACGCATTCTAGTCGATTTAATGGAAAGCGCATTCCCGACTGCCCTTCGTGACAACACATGCCGTATAGGATGGACACTGGTGGATGTTTATTGCTGGGGCGTCAAATCAGTAAGCGGGTTCTCATCCAAAGCCTTTAGTTCTAACAAGGGCTTATCTACGAGAAGCGGGGAGTGGCTAACTGGGAGCCCGTATTCCTGAACCCGTTATTTTCCCACCGGTTTTTTCCGATTGAATTTCCAGTTCAAATCGAGTCTCAATCTAGGGGACCACGAAGCTACTTCATCAGCCCTCTGCTTATTGGCCCTCCAGGCATGGTTGAATCTTCGGCTTAGGATGAGCCATGCGGTTTAGTATGTTAGGCCACGGAGGAGCAATGTAGATTACATACGAATATTTTCCACTTTTCAACCATAGGAACGAGGATTTTTATGAGTTTGCGACAGAGTGGTTTTCATTTGCCCTGGATCATTCGAGATTTAGTCGTTTATGTTGCGTACACTTATGAAAGTCATTGGGTGGATCAAATAGGATGATGTTTACTAAAAAAACTGCAAACATTATAAGTTAAAACAGCTGTTGGAACTATAACTCGTGTGTTGTGCGTATCCCATAGTATTTAGTCACCCGTAGACATTCGGTCCACTTTCCATGCACAAAAATTTTGATTTAAATTTTCAGATTTGCCTGTGAGCTTGTGTGCTTTTGGTGGATTTCTATTCCGCAATCACTGAGGCGAAATGTTGGCTGGAAGACTAAAAAATTATCGTAAAGGCATAGAAGATGTTCGTGAAGGAAAGGAGAATGCGTTGTCCGCCATTCGGAAGGAACTGACTTCTATTCCTTACTTGCCTGAATTAGGTATGAAATCGTCACAGTTACGTCATTTTTACAGCTCCTTTGGAACACTTAAGGAAGTTAAGCCTTGCACACAACAAAATTACAGGTTGGTTTCAAGACCGGAATACAATATCGTTTTTCAGAAATTCCTCAGGAGATTTCCACTCTTCAAAGTCTTGAGCATTTAAATCTTTTTAACAACTGCATTACGGTGAGTGTTGTATGTTAATAACCAACTTCTTACAGACAATATCTCCTAAAATCGTCGAGCTCACTTACCTGCGTTTTTTAAATCTGGGGTATGTTGGGTCCCTCAAAACGTCATGTTTGTCGTTTTAGAATGAACAAACTATCTACTCTACCACGCGGCTTTGGTGCATTCCCGTCCTTGGAGATCCTTGATTTGACATACAATAATTTAAGTGAAAATAGCTTACCGGAGAATTTCTTTAACTTGATTACTCTGAGAGCGTTGTACTTGTCAGACAACGATTTCGAACAGCTTCCTGGATCAATCGGGAGACTGGTTAATCTTGAGATCGTAAGTTTATCTTCAGAAATAAGTTTGTTTATTCGTAGCTTGCTGTACGTGACAACGACCTCATTATGTTGCCAGCTGAAATTGGACGACTGACACGACTGAAAGAGTTGCATCTACAAGGGAATCGTCTCACAGTGCTGCCTCCGGAATTAGGTGAGATTTAAATTTAGCTTAGTTAAATTACTTTCGGATTATAATCCTATCCGTAATCAGAGAAGAGCATGCTACGCAAAATTATAAGATTTTAGCTTCAACAAGCATGTTTATTTATGTTCATTTAAATGACGCGACTGAAAGAAACAAATCCTTGATAGTTGTATAGCTAAAGGAAATGAAAGTGGTGCGGTTTGTTTAGAGAGAATCTAATGGGAGAATCATTTTAGTGCTCACAGTCACCAGTTCTCGTCGTATTTAAATTGACTAGAATTTGAATAATCTTGCTGTGTGAATGTGTAGCTCATCACCCAAAATATTGATATTTTAGTCTCAGGGATACGGTTTCCCACATCGTTATGTCTTTGGCTCTGACGATTGTCTCGGACTGTATAGTGCGATCCCACCTGTCGCGAGGCCTTTGGTGTGCAGACGATAGTTCACGGAGTCGCACCTCACACTCAGTTTTTGTGCACCAATACTGATCCGCAAAAGCCAAGTGCACGTGAGAGGATCGAAGCATCTGACGCCTTATTGGTTCACTCGGGAGCGTCATCTTGAGCGTTAGGCGAAGGATTTTACCAACCATTTTGGTTGGCCTTATTCTGCGCTGGACTTTCCATCTATAGCTGTACATGAAATGAAGACGACCAGTGCTTGATTGTCGGTGTTTGCACAGCATGGCTAGGATATTTTAAAAACAGCCTAAAATCTAGGCCATGTCGACTAGTCAACCAAACGGGGACGGAATTTGAGTAGGTTTAAGGTAACTGCGGTATGTGTATATATGCACCAGTCCGTCAGCATTGATAAACAGATCTTAGTAAAGGCCTCATTCTATTGTTCGATAAAGAAGAAAAAATCCATCAAAAGCTGAACTTGTGAAATCGATAGACACCATGATAATTTTTCTTTTGACACCTGCCGTTTCAAGTCCAAACGTCCGCCGTCATAACGAGACTGCACTTTGACGTGGTGTGATGGCTTCCATGCCTCAATGATCCAGCGGGCTATACAGGATGGTTTATCTCAAACTGAAAATCCATTCATGTTTGGAAAGTTAATGGGTAAAGGCCTGATGAAATAGTGTCTTGGTCGTACCGGTCGGCGGTTGATCTGAGTTGGCAGCTCAGTCGGAAAAACCAGTAGAATAATAAGTGATCGAAGTAG
>LUCM01001985.1:43893-57111 GCA_008360955.1 Fasciolopsis buskii | reverse complement strand
GGTTGCGTGTTAAAATCCGCTTTATGAACCAACTTCACGTACCTCTTTCCTCAAGCAGTAGCATTTGTCAGAACACTAACCCAGCGTGCGGTGTCCCATCAGATTGGTTTAAGATACAAACTAAATGAACTAGTGAGTGAACACTTCAAAATATACAATGGAACTAAGGTAAAAATAAAGCCACTATTTTAATTTCCGCAATTAGATTATGGATCCTTTACATCTTCATTTTCAATATGATCATAGTATCACATCTCAGAAAGGGACTGGTATCGACAATATGCTGTCAATTCGGTACGTGACCATTGAACATCAGGAGTCCAAACTAGGATATTCGATTTCAAGCCGGTTAACCCATGACTAGAATCAGTTAAAGAAAAATACACACGAAGACTCTTTCAAAATCGTAGGCCGATCAAGCGATATTTCAAGTCTTTCATGGATTGATTACATTATGGATAAAATATATTTGAGTATTCTATCAAACACTACCCAACCGGTGAACAAAATCTGTATCCGCTTCTTCGATGTGGTATTAATTCAGCCCTCTCTATATACAAACAGCGGCTGATAAATTATCTTCCATTTTTTACAGTGTTAGATTTCTTGGTAATCTGTCACTGACTTGGGAATCTAAGAGCCAATGGGTTCCAAGTTTATAGCAACTGATAATCTTTGTTCCTAATGGCTCATTGCAAATCGTGGTAAATTTGACATTTACAATCCAACGTCTAATGTAGCCATGTGCATTGTGCTGGAAATCTAACATCCGAAATGAATAAAACCATACCGTGATTGGATTTAGCTTGAAGATAATGGCTTCAAGCAGGACCGATCAAGCTAATCTCAGAGGAGTTATCAGACCAATTGGAGGCAGGCGAAAGGACGTCTACTACGAACGTAACAACCGGACGGCTGAAGAGACTAAACTCTGGACGGCAAACCTCCCCGCAGTGCTAGTTCAAAAAAGGTGGAAACCAATGTGGAGTATCTTGAGAAGACTGAACAGAATAGAAAAGAGCCACCTCAATGAATTTCCGTTCTCAGAACTTGTGCGTGAGTCAAAATGACTCAGTAAGATTGAAAATTCCTTTTGCGTTTGTCTATGCAGCAAGTGACACCAGAGCACTTAGATTGGGCAAGGCAATTTTTATCAACTTTTGGAAAACGTTCTTTTATCAATAGAGGAATCATCTGATAGGTTATTCCTACAGTGACGGTTGAAATTTATTTTCTCCAATTTGATTGCCTTAAACACTGTTATCGGTTTTCAGATGCACAGAAAGTGTTCTGCACACAAACCGATTGATGTCGGACTTTAACCTTTCGTTCCAAAACCGTTTAGGACACGATGTGTTTCAAGTTTTATTGTTTCTTTTATGAGTGAACGCATGTCTTCGGACTAGCTTTTCTGGACAAAACATGAGAAACACAACAATAACGCCATTAATTACAATAATAATCGCCAAATTCCTCTATGCATCCTGCAACTCGTGTGTAGTATATCCAGAAGGGAACCGCGGTCACTGACAGGCTGTCAAACGGGGAATTAACCGACAATGGGTAGTTCCGAATCCGCGAAATTCACGTTCAAACACCACTCTGACCGTTTGATCATTACCAGACGAAACCCAAAAACTGATGATAAAGTTTTCATCTGCCTTTATCTGAAGTTTCTTAATTCTTCTGTTAGTGAAAAAATAATGCGCATCACTTTCAGGAAGTAGGTCGCGGCCAACCAGGGACCGAGAAATGGGAAAGTTGTCAGACAGTGGGAGAATCCATTCCCAAGATCCTCATGTCAAAACATCGCGGCATTGACTGCCTTACCATCACCGATCGCAACATGTGCTGAAATACTGCATAAAATGAAAATATTGACGAACTGCTTTCTATCCAAAGGGAGCAAACCAACTTGCCTTTTAGCGAATAAGAATGGTGATGATTCTTGATTTTGAAGTCACCTGGTTTTGTTACGACTACAAAATGGTTTATAAGTGACTTTTAAGATAAGCTCGGAAGAAAATCAACGACAGTGAAATTGGCTTGAGGATAACCCTGTGTGAGAATAAAGGGAAATGTTAAATATATTCACTGTTTTACGGCAACTCATTTGGGAGCAAATTAAAATATTATTTTCAATCGATTTTACGTTTCTTTCATCCTCACTGCTTCTACCTATCTCTGTGAACACGAACAGGGGAAAAGCCCCACAATTCTGACCGGTTTGTGTAGCTTCGCTTAATTACCAATACTGCGGGAGGCCTACAAGCAGAACTGAACTGCAATAAAACCCTATGCGCGTGTAGCGATTTGTGCACCTTCGTTTGAAAAAGCCAGTTATATAATAGTTAAAGTGAAACAAGAACAGGGAGAAATGACTCATTTTCCAGAAACCAGTCAATCTATGCACCTGTTCATCGGGTATGGTAGAGAGGGCACGCAGATTTGGGACGTGGTGTATCGCATTACCACCGATAGCGAATGAATATCCATTTAGGTCACGACGTTTGCGTCATGACTAGTTCGTTGTCGGAAGTGGTTAATTTGGTAGAAAACGGGATGATCAAAAAGCGTAGCTAAAGTTTTTGAATTTTTGTGGAGAAGTACCGTTCGTACTGTTTGAGAATGATGAACGACACTGCGATGAACGGGCCTTGGGATACAAGAGAACTGGGTGCCGCATGGGTATATTACATCATCGAGCACATCTGGTCACTATCTTAGATCTTAAACACCAGTAAGAACGATTTCGGCTAGGAGTGAGCCAAAACACGGTAAACTATACATAACAATTGATTATTGAGTGGCAGTGATCTAAAAAGTTGACTGTTAGTTTAAGTTTTATTTAGCTCGAGTAGTCGTTAATAAGACACTTAAGGGAATGAATGTGTTAGTCTGGCGCAGGTGCAATGAACAAATAACCTTCAGTTAAGTGAGCACAATGATGTGAGAATCGAACATTAACTACTACTGTGGACGTTTCCGATTCTATTACACAATTGTTACCAAGTAGCTTCACAATCAGATTAGTACAACAAAACATCACGAAAACTAGGAAACCTATGGAAATCGAAAACATATGATGAGCGTGTACTTTTCGCAATGATCTACCAAGCGGGCACTCCAAATACTGGTCCTCCTTTTCTTCTCTTTCAGTTAACGTTTAATAAAAGGGTAAAATAATGTCCTAGCGTGGAACTCGTTTTTCAAGCGGAATAAGTGAACAGTGATCTCGATGCTGCGTCTAATGATCGGTCAAACAAATCAACCGCGACTACACTGCACTCGTCAGAAAGACGAATGAAGTCATTCCTGCGAATGGTTCTAATCAGATGACACTTGCAAAACAATTGTCTGATTTCTTCGAATGACCTTCTCTCTGTATGAACAGAATATGCCAGTTGTGTTACCTCAGCAACACAGGACCAGGTACACAAGTGTCCTCGTCATGCCTCAGGTCACGCGCCAGCCGTCCGTCTATAGCGAACTGATGGCAGGATGGTACTAGACAGCAGAACAAGACCTTTAGGGCCAAGACAGGGCGTAGACAGACTAGTATTGGAACTGAATCACCGAAGTCCTACTTACGGACAATCCAGAGAGGATAAATCGCTTCAACCTACAAAAAAAGGCGACTGGGAGGACTTGAATCAATCGCTGTTCCCCATCGGTCTTCATACCCGATTAAACTAATGCAAGTTGAGAACTCTGTGATCGCACATGAGACAGCGTCCGGAACGCTGCATTCAACATGCCGACTAATGATTAACCGCTTATCTACCTTGTGAAATGCATCACACAAAGCAGTACCCCATTAGATTTAAAATCTTGAGTTCCGGTGAAATAATGGTACGTAAAAGCGGTAAACCTACAGCGAAGAAACTTTAAGTTAGCGCGAAGTTCATCAAGCGAACCGTGACAGTACCATCACCCAATAGGATCACTTAGTTGTGACAACTAACCGAACAGAAGAGAATTCACATTCCGGACTAACTGGACATTTTTGATGAGCATTAGGACCCGACCGGTGTAATGACATTTGGCAGAATCTAAAGAACTGTATCTAGACAGCAATTCGCAGTTTTGTTCAACTCATATATGGGGAACTGCAGCAGATAGCATTCTACACGTTCACTGCCGAATACTATTGTTCACGTGAATTTGCAAGAATAGTTAATCTGATGAGGCCGTAAAATATGCGGACCCCAGGTTGGCCTCACAACCCAGCTGGTACAACATACGACGCATTACAACCATAAGAAGATTCGAATGCTACCACGGGAAGTTACACACATCATTTGACAATTATCTTAGTCGGAATAAAGAAATTTAAAGTCAGTCATGTTTTTAGTCATTCCAACCATTTTCACTTCGGTCACAGATACTGTTTTAGTAGTGTAACGGAAGGAATGGCGTTGCAGAAAGGTCATGGACTAAACAGTAATTATATTCAAGAGCTCCAGGCTACACGGTGGACAACTAATCATAAAAGACCACACGACACTAAGTGATGAATGACAGTTATCATTTAGGAATGAAGCAGAAGCGCATTTCCCGGTAGAGGTGAGCTAAGGATATGGGAATAGAGGTGTTCATACACTATGTGCATGGGGGAATAAATCGGGTGGAAGAATGCTACTCCATACGTGACAGACTGATTATGTGACGACCAACGTTGGTTTTCTCCAATACGATAGAAAGAAACAGTTGGTGACTGAAGTCGAACTAGGTGCGGAAACAGGAACTGCAGTCAACATTCAATCCTGTGCCAAGTTTGCCGACTGAGTGAATCCAAACGACCGACAAGCACCAAATTAGCGACACAACACAAGTACACCGGTGACAGTTATTTCACCTGTGAACAAACCAAGCTTTTTGAAATCTCGCCCCCACGCGTGCGAGGGAAAATGAACGCACGCAGGTACAGGCTTACCGACAGACTGCGCACTACGCCAAATGATTTGTCCAATCAACCTTAGCCTAATTAAGCTGAGTGACTCACTGGCCGGACCGGTAATGTTTGTACTAAACCGCGAGTTGTGCGTGCGGCCGTGCCGCAGAGCTGGATAGCAGCAGCAGCTACAGAACACGACGTCAGCGCCTGTGGCCTTATCGGTCAACCAAAACCACGGTAACATCGTGAACTCATAATACTCGGTTTGCGCGCATGCAACAACTCGGAGTAATGCTGGTTTAAGGGCAAGTGCTCGTTACAATTCGAATCCAGATGTTGATATATTTCATTCGACGATGAAACAGCGTCAGTCACGAAGTCGGTTGGCTCGGGTAGAGGAGACCAAAGAAGCGGATGTGAAAACATTGCGAATGTCGTTAACTGAAGTTTGACGTCAGTGAACTGACTTAACGGTACAACAATCACAAGATCTGAAGATGTGGGTGGAAAAATAGCAGTTGTACGGAGCACTACACAGATAAGGCGGAAGAGATTCGAAGATGACGCGACTTTCTAATTACAGGTCTGGAAGACCAGACAGGAGAGTGAAACAAACAAGCGATTAGTTGAAAAATTGGTATTCGGTTTTCCTGTACATCTCTTGTAGACTTTTTTTAAAGGAGGGGAGTGAGCCAGGCTCAGAATTTCGGTTCTGCCGAACACTGATGTATCATTTTATTGCTCCGATCTACGGGGTAATATGAAGGGTAACCACGCAACCAAGAATTATGCGAATTAAGATTGTTTCCGCGCAAATTTTTCAAGTAGGAACATCTTGCTGACCGAAGTCGAATCAAATCAACCAACGCTTTTATGCACTCGGATGAGAATGGATTTTCGGTTCAAAAGCATGCACGGCATGACAGAAATCTGAGAAAACAGTAGACACAGTGATAGGCCTAGGGATAACAAAGAGTGAGGGAAAAACGAAAAACGTATGATGGCCACTGTTGTGCATTATCGATGAAATCGACTTGTAAGATCACAACTATTTCGCGATTTACTTGTAAATGAAGAGGGACAGGAAATAAAGCTGTTCCTGGCACGTGGAATCACAAGAAAGGATTGTAAAAGTGGGATGCGTTGAAAATTGAGAAAAGATACAGGAAAATGCTAAATGAAGACAAAGATCAATGTCAGGTACCAAGCAATCTGAAAATCTACGAAAACCGTAAGTCACTGGGGCTTAAATCTGTAAACATTATTAGATTAATTCCAGTGAAATGTGTCGGTGATTTTCTAGGCTTGACAACTGAATCGAAATACTCCTTTTTTCTCGAACAGCTGAAGAAAAACGATGAGCAGTAAGTGCATGGGAATACCGAGCTGGGGACAAATTAGTAAGGCATAATAAGATTCCTAAGTTTAGTAGACAAAAAGGAGAGTCTGCGTATTATGTATCCAAGAAAGACCAGGGGACAAATAAAACTCCGAGCTAAAGGACAAAAGAATGCCTATAAGTGTGCCAACCAAGATATTAGGTTGTTAAGGAGAACTGTCAAAGAGAATCTTCAATATCGGAGGAGAGCTGACTCGTTTATACTGAAAAAGTTCTACGGCCGTCTGGATTCGACCGCTGATGTATCCAAAGTTTCGTTCGAGTCTGGTGGGAATATCGAGTGAACGATGACGAATGTGTCGTCGGGTGTTCGCTGATGATAGTCGCCCTATTACCAAGTAGCTCGTTTTACATCACCTCCGACAGCTTGGTCACGTTTTGAATACATCCGCTGATCGTTTACCTTTTTTACGCTTTTTGATCATCCTGGGTAAAGCTGGAAAAAGTGATGCTACCGGTGAAGATGTTAGGCTGAATTGGTGTAATTGTTCTAATACCAGTTATTGGTATCCGCCTTTTTGGCTGGAGTGCAAGAAATGACGCTGACAGTTTTAACACTCGGAATCGAAGTCAGTGGCTCGGATATTGTGCAGCCTATCTGAACTGCTTGTCCCAGAAAAACAACGTAAACATGGACAAAAAAAACGAAATATGCGCGGTGAAAATAATAAATACCTCGAACACCCTTTTTATAATCAACTTTCCCACTTGTGTCTTGCTTATGCTCTTTCTTCGTTGTTGATGCATAGGCACCATGCTCGATCTTAAGCCAGTGATTTATATAAACATATGTACCGATGGATTTGGAAATTTGTGTTAGTCGTAGGTCAGATTGTACCACTAGCTTATGGGACAGAACGTTGAGTCAAATGCTCCAGTTGGGGCCGCGAAAGAAAAAACCCATCTTTGATGCAGGCGGTTGCACCCGGACACCCTCAGCACAATTATGAAAAATCTTACAAAATTCCGTTCTTTCGATAAAGGGCCTATACAAGATGCCTCGAATAATCCTAGCCCAGTGGATATACCAAAAGAGGACAAATCAAACGTACCAAATCAACGTAAATATTCTCAACTAACTGTACCAGAGTTCGCAACCCACAGTGGATAGGGCAAAGGATGCCTTAAACAGCGCTCTTTACATTTTTAAAATAAACCCATGCTGTATCTCTAAAACTTGCATATAAGAACCTCCCTAATTAATTACTCATTGTGGACAAAATAAGTCGTAGTATATTGCTTTATTCTTCGTGTATCAGACGATCCGACTTTCGGTGTTCGTGATTATGCCGACGTTGGAGTCAGCATAGGAGCAAAAATCCAGAGTGTCCAGTCAGACTCGATGCCAGTTAATAGTCACTTGTGTACAATTCTGCTGGAAGGTCCATCACGCGCCACAAGCAAGAGAGTGACTCGTCGTTGATGATTTGTCGTGTTTGTGCATAAGCCTAAAAATTGCGCTAAGCGGAAATGCAACTCTGTTTTGAGGAGGAGTTAAGGCATTTGTTGATAGATTCCAATGTTACAATGTTCGGATTCCATTTAGTGCTTCGGTCATACTCAGCCCATGTGTATAGGAAAAGCAATCCCAAGTGCTAATCAGTTCCTATCACTGGTTCGTTGACTGATTCACTGTTTCTACCCCATATTCGTAATATTTTCCGACGTAATGATATGAGTACGAAGTATTGAAGACGAACTGACTCGCTAACTTGTTTTCTCAATGGAAATTTTTAAACAGTCACTCTTTGGTTCATGTCAGCAGTGGTCATTCAAATTTGTACTCCAGCGAAAAAATTTCGAATAGTGTGAACAGAAATTCACTGATTTATCAGTTTCATTGGTTTCATTTCAAAATAAGTGATTCACTGTGCATCGGAGTAAAAATCGATTTCCTCATTTTCCGATATTAAGTTTACAGTATGTCTGCATTAATTCCAGTTTTCAAAATTGATCCAACACGTGCAAGTGGCGAGTCAGTTCAGTCATCCATTCCTACCGAAGGCAAAATAACCAAAATGTTAAGCTTTATGAGTTCTGCAACGTCACTAAGACTGTCGTCATGATGCACAGAAGGAACCAACACGAGAATAGCCTAAGTTGTAATATTAAACCGCAGTTATCGGAGCGCTAGTACAATCCTAATAGGGAACACAGGAGTGTCACGATATCAACCCGAATTGGATATGGCACATGATCTCAAAGCAAATGGACGAGATTAAACCTAATTGATGATGATCAACATTCACATTTGTTGCACTAGTTCAACTCTAAATCAAGATTTTTGAGTGAAACTGTATTTCACCTAAAAACTGTTCTCAATATATGGTAAAGGGTGGGCATTCCTGAAGCAAGTAACGGTGTCGAAGTAATGGAAATCGAACGGGAGCCGGGAATTTTTGCTGCGCAGTGTATGTCAAAAAGCACAGCTCGTTGGATGGACTGAATGGATTCAGCTATTTAGTCACCATTTGATAGCCTGAAAATCGGACCTAGCACGAAGCTGGAGAATGTCTGCCTTAAGGTACAGGAAGATTGAGTAACAAACCGCAGTAAAAACAAAATGGCAGTCTCATGAGTATCAGTACCATAGCACACTAAGAAACCAGCTGCAAAGAGCAAGAATCATGCCATTACGCCAAGAGAATGAAGAGTTTATGGAGCCGGTTGCGACTGTGAACCAAACAAATTATACGGACAAACAAGCGCAGTCCAACAGGGGAGAGAGATGCGGATCAAAGAGTCAGTAAAAAACGAAAAACAGAATAAGACTGACTGCTCATTTTGAAACGTCTGATTGATCATGCACAGGTATGCATTACCAATATTGGTCCCAGGCTATAGTGTAGCATCTTATGAAGGTCGGGTAGTTCGAACTTGACAGAACAACTTTGGGTGGGTAAAAAGGGAAAACTTCGCAAGGTGCAAAAAAAATCCAGACAACAAAAAACGCGATAAAAAGACATAAGGAACCGATGGCTGACTAGAGTGTTCACGGGAAACGCTTTACGAAGCCACCAGATTTCGGTTCACTATTATTCTAGCAACCAAATACAAATGTGTGCGTCAACAGGAATGACCTTTCTACATTGAACGCCTTTGCCCTATTTAGTTAGCTAAATATAATAGGCACGCATATACACATACATATTGGTAACAACAAAGGGAATGGGATACGTACCAGATAGTAGTTTCGAAGGCTGCGTAACACGTAATGCCAATTACCCAGGCGTGATTTGACGTCCTCCGGGGTTCTACAAAGTTCATCCTCGCTCGGTGTTCGACCATCACTAAAGTGTTTCACGTAGGAACCGGCGAGAAAAAACGTCTGAGTGAGAAGCCATCCAACATAGCAAAGAAATGTTGCTAAATTTTGAGCGATTGGGCTTATTCCAACTACGAACTTCAGATCGAAACTGTTCATAATTTAAAACAGCAAACCCACTTGCACCTTTTCAACAGCTTACGCGGCAAACGTCCAATGATGTGGTGGTCTGATATCAAAAATGAGACAAATCAGGACGCACTAGATCCTCAATACCATCGACCTGGTTTAAGTACTGCTAATAAATTTTCCCCATCTTTTTTTCTACATTCCTTTCACTTTGTGTAGTGCGTTCATTACAAGTGGTGTCATCGATACAGCCTATACGCTTCAGAACTTGCTCCGCAAACCGTCTCCGACTGCGTTATGAGGCCCATGGGGTGCCACAAGCGAAGCCCTGAAAAATCAAAATTTTTGCTCCTGATTTCCAGGCATGATGATAGCATTCACAGGTGCACTGGATAAATCGTCACTCGTGGTTGTAAAGAAAGCTCTACCGGGTCACAGACTATTGGTAATTAATAACGGACTCACGAGTCGTTATGGGCTTTGTTCAAACCTTCTGGGGCCAGATGTATGGCGGCATTTTATCGCTCGCCTCAACACGACGAAAAGCACTGCGGTAAATAAACTTGTTTCGTCAATAAACGAATCTTTTCTTGTTCTTAAGTGTTCTATTTTACCAACTGGTGTCTAATTCCGATTTGTCCTTGGGATCCAGATATTAAGGCCCTGAATTTAACAAGGTAAGTGGAACGTCAAACATCCCATGGATCGGGAGTTGACCATAGTTGAGGGACAACAGGTATCCCGTAGGGCATGATGATCCCTCATATCATTGAAGAAAGAACCAATCCTATTTTGAACCAGTATCATAAAAGCTTTTACACACTAAGCAGGCATTTCATGTGTGTTGGCTGACATCCTATTCCAAGGTCAAATGACCAGTCGTACGAAGTTAGGTGTTGATCATCGAGTGAGTCAGCGACAGTGAATTCGTCTGACCTCCATCATCAACTTGCCAGACCCAATAGCAAATCTAAATCGAGAAAGCTGTCTCGGACAGTTCGTTCGATCGTCGGGTTAGTCAACATATCTCATCACGTCAAGGTTCATGTCTTTCGTAGCCAGTCCTCACAGTAAAAAACGAAGGAAGAGTCAGAAATCGAACGTAATGCTAGGAGTGAAAGTAACTAAATCTAGGTTCACTGATGACAACAGGGGGTAGTTGACCACATGGAGATTATATGTTGGTAGCAAAATTTATTTACTTCACCTTGATATCTGAGATTCCGAGAGACTAGATACGGTAGAAAATTAACGGGTAAGGGCATTGGGAGTCATTCCAACTTTCTGTTGTTCGTCTGTCCCTTACTGTTTTCGTCGTATGATTCCAAAAGAAGAGTGTTTCTACGTAGTGGTCCAAAACCAAGAAATGAAATGAACCGAAAAAATGCGCTCAGATCTCTTAGCCAAACAACAAGATGTGTTAATTACTCATGATTTTCGTTCCTCATAGCGTACCGCTCGTATATGTCTGACATTTTACACCTATCATTACCATTATGGGATTTTAAATGACGGTCAGTAAAGAAGCTATCAACTTTCACACCGATCAGCCAAACCCAAAGCTCATCTACGTAAGATTCCATAGGAACTAATCAAATCCCCACAGAGACAGACCGCTGGGAGATACAAGCGCTCCGATAGAACCAGAAGACCTAGCACGATAAGCAATACTCGTCGGTTTGAATCTGATTCAACTTCTATTTGGACATCTTTTGAGTTGTACACTGACAGACGTTGAATTGCTTTATAGGTACACCATTTTTAATAAGTTGATCAGAATACCATTTGGAACACTTTGATCTAAGTGTCCTGAGCAGTATAAACGTTTGGCCTGTAGAAGTTTTGTTGTTAGGGGAAAGCTGTCTGGTAGACTGATTTATTCGTCAATTCCTATCCCAAAAACAGAAACGTCTCTCAATTCCCCATGTTAGTCTCGAAGGCCTGATCAATGAGTTGAGTCATCATAGCAGACATATTTAGGAGGTTTGGTGGTTCAAAATCTTGGGATCTACTACTTGTCCGGCTAAAACGTACAACCTTCAAGTGTTTCCAGCCTTAGACTCCAAAGGCAGACGGCACAGAACTAACAGTATGCATACACTGAGTTAATACGTTTATCGTGACGTTTCGATCCAAACTAGGACTCGTTGTCAAACACGAATGAGTGCTTGAATGGGATCGCTAGTTCGTTTTGGTGCAATTTCCATCTGTTTGCCTCTATATTCTGCATCGGGGTCTTATTAAGATGGCGTTATGTTAATCACCATCGACGAGTTATTCGAGTGGAGGGCTTCAAGAACCAGTCGCTCCCCGTTTCTGTTTGCCCGGCTGAATACCTTTGCGTCGTTGATGTTGACCTCATGGCCCATTTGTGCACAGTAGTTCCATAACTGCGAGTGTGGGTCAGTGCGTCGTAGAGTTAAGCTATGTTCGTACAAGTGTGTGCGTAATTGTTTGCCTGTTTCACCGACATTTGGTTTATCACATCCGAGGCATGGAATGGCATAAACTACCCCTGATTGGTCGTGCTGGTCGATGCGATATTTTCCGTTGAATAAAGTAGATCTCAAGGTACCGGTCGGTTTGTGGGCGATTGTACTATCTAGTGGAGGTAGGATGCGTTCGACCGCTTCGGATACTCTCCGTATGTATGGAAGTACCACGATCAATTTAGTCCTCTCAGTATTTGCCCTCTGTCTTCTGTGAATACAAGCGTTGATGAAAGATTTTCAACACCCACTGGCCACAACCAACTTGAACAACCTAGATTGCTCTTGCTTCCGTAGGTGCTGTGTATTGGTGATGCGACCATGGGTATAAGCGGCACCCCCGACTTATGGACTTCAGGAAGTCCATATTTCCTAGGGACGGGTCCCTCTGCAGGCTTTATTTAGTTGCACTGTTCATCGCTGATTTTCTTGCTTCTTCTCAAAGAGTTCAGTTTTTTGTTGATTTTGGCTCCGAGTTCTTTGACTGGATTTCCTTTCATTGGTTAGTAGACTACGTTATCATCCAGTAATACTTTCATCACTTGGTATTCAACGTAGTCAAGCTCTGCTATTGCGTTACCCTCAATTTTTTGGAATGCTCTCACAGCGTCGATGTCGTTATCAAATAGTTGATACTTTCGCCTAGAATGCGTGAGTTGTTGACAGATTTTTGCTCGTATGTCTTGGCGCGCCTCTTTCGTTGGTGCGTGCTTTCGTAGTGCGGATTCAATTGAGGCAATGGACGTGGGATGTTTGGCGTTGGTGTGATTGAATGTTAATCCTTTCAGCAGCATGAGCTTTTTGCTTGGTAGTAGCCGGTGGTTCGGGTAATTGTAGCTTGGGTCGGCATATTGAGGTTTCGCCTGACTGAGCGTGGAGTATTTCTTGATGAGTCCGTCCCTGAAACTTGAGCGGTTCGTGTTCGATGTGATTTCGATAACCGTTTTTATTCTTCCAATCCAGCTGGCGTCAAATTTATACATATATATATATATATATTAACATATATATATATATATATATATTAATATATATATAT
>LUCM01001985.1:10561-39944 GCA_008360955.1 Fasciolopsis buskii | reverse complement strand
ATATATATATATTAATATATATATATATATATATATGTTTATATATTAGATAGTTCACTGACGTCTGATCGTCCAGGACCATCAGCAGAAGGGAGAAGCAAGGCATCCTTTTGTTTCACAGATATGCTTACTGCTACTAGGGAAACGCAAATGGGTCTACGGAAATTATCAAATTTTGTTGGGAACTACTGCTAAATGTCTCTTAACTAGTTATGCTACGGATAAGACAAGTGTTGATAACTTTCATAAGGATTTGCCCGGGAAACAACCGAATGAAATGAGGAATATTCGGAGAAATTTAGGGAACCATCAATCAAATATGGAAACAAAACGCCACTGTTAACACTAATAATGGTTTTTCTTTCTTCATCTATTATGCAACAAAAACAATATTTTTGAAAGGTAGCTGCGGTGACGGATCGAATGCCTAGTGGAGGAGTGACCAACAATCGATGGATGCAAAATGGCGACTTTCACGTCCAGTTGCAAAAATCTTATCGGCAAAAACACCATAGGCTTCAGCCGTTTAGCACATACTGGTGATCGAATGTCATCGACAACAGTTGATCTAAGCTCTCACATCCGTGAGAGTGACACGACACACACCAAAGCGTGTACTTCAGAAACGAAATAATCTAGGATAAACTGTACTCCAGGTAGGGGTACCAGGATCTCAAGAAACCTACAAGAAAGAATACATAACTTTACATGACGATTTAACTAAAGGACTTACACAGTGAATCGTAAGACCTCCCTACTCTTGCACCCATCTTATGGGTACTTGTCAACAAACAAGGCTGTCTTAATTAAGGGATATTGCATCGATCATCCATGAACAAGAAAAATCATGAGGATTCCGGGCACCTGCGTAAGGCTACGATTAAAGATAGTGGCAGTGCGTATTTGTACTGTTCAAGTGATGCACAGTCAAGTGGTGCAAATAACCAGTGCTCTGTCAAAGGAGTGTAACAAACGCATCGACCGATCAAATGCGGAACTGAGTATGCAGAGAAGCAGGAATTGTCGTTTTTAAGCACCAATGTACTTGAAGAAACGCCGACAATTGAAACTGAAACGAACTATTCCCTCCAGCAAGTGTTTGAAAGCAGCGGGGCGATCTATTTCAGTCAATGCCAAACCCGCAAAGGTCGGTATTGTAGTACCCATATAGACTGATCAATACAAAACGCTGAAGCACAAGACGTCAGCACTACGCGTCGCAAAATAGCACAAGAATGCAAAGCATGTGGTCTAACAGGACACTAACACACTCTGATGTTAGAGACAATGATTCGGGCTTGCACCTTCATGTCACGTAGTTGCACAACAAAATGGAACGGACCAGATGTCCCCTTGAGTGGGCAGTTTAACAGGAGCGAAGCTCGGAGTTCGAACGGCTAGCTCAATCCACTAGCGAGAAAGAGAAAGCGAAAACAGAACATGGGCGCGCCTGTATTGGTGACCCACCGATACAAGTCGGAAGTCAAGTGAGCTCTATCGTTTATATGGTTTTGTTGGGTGGTCTTGGCCGATAGTAACCAACCACAGAGCAAAGTTTGATGATTTGTTCTGCGGCTTTATAAGAATTTCCAGCCGCGCAATATTCAAAACAATGCTAATTTCAAAATACCTCGAAAAGCGTAGGCTCTTGTCGAAAAATAACAACAGAATTAAAATCTGCGACACCGAAAACACTAGATTGGTCACCCACCATGACAATCGGTCATAACTCACATCTGCTGAAATATTTCCCCAAGAAATGTGCCATCATTTAATTTGGATAAATCCAGTTCGGCCTTTCCATGAAGAAACAGCTGTGCCCAAAATAACAAATCGGAGCAATCTGCATTGGTGAGCTTTTCGTTTAAACGGACTGAAGTGGGTTTCATAGGATAGAATGGCTGATCTAAAAACAGAAGGAGAACAAGATCGACGTCTGGAAGCGAAAATTTACGTTATGTTGAAAATTAACCCTTGAACCAATAATCAACAGATCGGGTCAAGTGGATGAACGGAGGTTGATCAATCACCTGGAAACTTGAATCCATTCACGGACAAGTGTGAGAGGGAACAGTTTGTTAAGCGTTTTATCCCCTCAGCGCTCTACTGTTTCAAAAGCTAAAACAGTTACTACTCAAAAAGCTGCTTTCATCAGCTCTGACTACAGTATCTACACTAGGCACAGACGAGAAGACCAACAAACCAATAAGTTCTTGAAGAAATTGTGCAAAAAATTGACGGAAGCAAACAACCAAAAAAGTGGAGGTGGTTATAGTCCCGTAAACTAAAAACACTAAGCAGTTAGGGTAGCTGAATGAATCCAAACTCCAGAAAGCCGTCTGGATTCTCTTTTCGGTGATGAGATCATTCCCAGAGTTTCGGGTAAGTACATAGCCATTTGGTAGAGCCGCACTACTGGACTAAGCTTACTGCATGGACCAGACGAGGTAATGGATAAATCACCTTCATCGCCTGAAATCCGAGGGTTTCCTTGGGTGAGAATGGAGTTGAAAGAGCCCCAATTAAGGCAAATGGTACGCATCGCTTAGGCCGTCAGCATTTAATCTGCTAGCAAGTGCCTTACTTAATCTCTTGATAATAACCTTATAGTTGCTTAACAGCTTCCCAACAGGAATCAATGTTTACATTCATTACCATCGTCTGACTAGCCACTGAAAATTATAATCGATGGCTTTATTTTACCGTACCCATGATTGGGTAATAAAAGATCATGCTAAATTGCAAAAAACTGTGAAATGAAACGTATCATCCAAAAAGACCACTACTACCAGAAGAATCATATTTCCGATGAAATGATTTCTGTGAAACTCATTCTTATTGCTTCTATGGTCAGGCAAATGCCTTTGAATTTTTCCAACAAAATTTCTGGTTTACAGTAAACACTGAGAACTGGAACACATCAACGCTTACCCTCCCTTTATTTATACATTATTACCCCATAAGTTGGCTTTGGAACACGTTCGGAGATTATATGAAAAATGCACTATACGCCTAAGTTTTTCTCCACGGTGCAGCGTGGTAGCGGGGAGAGCTCTAAGGGATCACATCAGGCACTGAAATTCTGGCGTACGTCGAACAAAGAATTTTCTTTGTGGAGAATATGAGGCATGATATATAATAAAATCAAAAATCCATGGTAAGAACAGGATCCTGCGCTCGAATTTCAGAAATATCTTTCGTTAAAAAAACCTTGTAAAACTACCCGGTCAAATTTCTCACCGCGCTAGGTGCTAACAAAAAGGGTTCACCTAAGCTACAACATTCGGAAACCGACAGGCAATCGGGATGGAACTCGCGATTCGGCTCAAACCATTTGCGGACCACAAGCAGTTCTTGTTATCCATTTTCTCATGAAACGAAATATCACGCCAAGTATTTCCTGCCAATTCCACTGCAAAGGCTCATACAATCTGCCATTTCCTCGACATGCAGGTCCATCATTCGTTAAAAAGCTTTCGTGAACCCAGCTAATCGGATTATGTATGCGCATTTTGTTCAACATATTAGGCTGTGAATATTCTGTGGTCTTTCTCCACTTTTATGATATTGGGAACCCTAATTACATGTTATACCAACCTGGAAATCATTTTTATTGTGCATATAACGTCCGATTTCTGCTATACATGACTTTTGGCCGGTATGCAGCGTACGCGAGCAATGCAATGCACAATATAATACAAACAATTGTGGAGTGGAACGAAGAGGAAATTAAACGCCAGCGAACGCGTTCCGGACCGGGTTACTACATATATGTATAATTAAACCAGCTCGAAGGGAACGGCATTCACTTTGGTGATATGAGATGAGGTTCCATTAGGGTCAACCTGAAGGTCAAAGAAAAAAACCCCGAAAACTGACTGGAATGAATACGAATATGAAATTTTGATGTACTGGATGGCACAAGCTCAACAGGTGATGTTTGGGTAGGGAGGCGAGCATCACAGGTGTAGTAACTTCTTGAAGTGATATTGACCATGAGCTAAAGTTCGACATCGTGAATATACGAATAGGTGTATCGGGACCGAGGTGAGTTCGGAGTGCTTCGAAAAATTGACGCACCACGTATTAAATGTTATAAAAAATTTATAGTACCAAAACACCAAGTTGTCGGTTGTTAGTATGGTTCACCAACGTTTCCGTTACTTCACGTAACCCTTCTCAGGGCAATATATATGATCAAAAGTTTTGTTTGAAAAGCTGTCTCAACCGACGGCGCACATAACTACAGCCATCTAAAATTGTCCTCGTTTGCAGAACTGGTTAAAGCGAAATGACAATCCGCATGAAACTCTGGGACCGGATATCAGACAGCTTATTTAGTGAATTCGGGGTCTTTGAATTCGCAATCTGGATTTGCCAAAATACAATCCGACAATGGAAGAGATACCGATGGATGTGCGTTCGAGAGGGAGGAGAATCAGATCACTTAAGCGTCGTGCGTGTTCAGTGCATAATATGTATGACAATTACATAAGCGGTGATAATGAGACGATGCCATCGTTGGTCGCGTCATGAAAGCGGATTAGTCATCATGACCATCAACCCTGGACGACGAATCTGATTAATTGCTTTGTTCGCATCCGATTCGTTACTCCCCAACGAACCGACATGCACCTCCCTCAATTAGCATGATTCAATCTTACACGAGTAGAGGAACACGCGCTTGGACGGGTATTTAATATAAGGGTTGGTGAAAATAAATGCGCATTGCCACAAACATCCATCTGTACCAGGTGCTTTCAGAGTTCGGGGTCATCGCGGAAAGCTGTGGCAGATCCCGAACGAAGAGGCAGAATAATTCATTACAAACAGTTGTAAATCATTATTCTTTGATGTGAAACAGCTACTCCTTTGGTGTTATAGTCCTGACTAAATTACCTACAGAACGAGCAATTCGACATTTTATACTCTCATGTGTTTGTGTGAATATGTGGTTACGAGGCCACAGTCAGCATGCAACAGCACGTGTTCTGACGCCACACCATAAAAAATTAAGCGTATCGGATAAGAGGCATGGTAACATTGTGCACGTAATCTAGCAGCGAGGACCGATGAGGCTTATGCGTGCACCCACCAGAGTGACATTGTTTTTAACTAGTGCCGCAAGATAGGAACATGGAGGAAATGTTGCCATAAGTTAGTTTTTCGTTATCAGGCTTATTCGTGTTGTAACGGACCACTAAACACAGTGCACTGATCCCTGATCAGCGTTCATCCATTAGACCGAATTCTCTTCGCTTCTGAGTTGAGGTGATGACTGTAATTTGCATTACGGACCGCGCAGCTGCAACAAAAGACGACTTGACATTTAACACCTTACATTGAAACGTCTACTGTGATGTTAACATACGAAGTGCAAGGATGTGGCCAACATGGTATTTGGTGGAATATTACTCACTACAGTAATAATAACCATTCAGAAATAGCAAAGCTGGTAGATTTCAAGCTATATGGTACATCGTTAACGCATATGCACCAGCTGAGGTCGTCGTACGAATACACTAAGATACCTCTGTAGTAAGCTAGGGAAATGCTTTATTGGCCATATGTAAAAGGGATCAATCAATTATCGTAGAAGATAAGCGCATACCTTGTGTAAATAATAAAATTTCATTAGTTCTAGTGATGAATCAACAACCAAGAGACCTCGAAGCTGTTATAAGATTTATTCTCAATTAGAATATTACCAGTACATTTGATCTGCAATCCACCAGGAGATTTGGACGTTGGAAATGTAAAATGACTGGGGGGGGGGAGCAAACTAGCACAGACAAGCACTCGACAGTCACCAGGGTGAAAACTAAAGACGACAATATTGCTGGGATTTAAGTGAGTAATGTTACAGAAATTGCTTTTGATTAATGACAAGAAATGAAGATGAACTTTACGAACACAATTAGCTGCACTGATAAAGCCGCGAAAACCTGATAAAAGTAGTCCTGAAGCACCCATTGAGGGGTGAAACAGTGTAGCAAAAGAAAGCTACTGTCTAGATTTGACTGCTGATGACGGTAAGCAAAATGAATGTCAAAACCTGGCTCAACAAACGTAAGAGCCGATGCCTCAAACAGTTTCAGGGGATGGGAAGCACGGGTTGTGAGACAGTTTAACAACTATTTTCAGCACATGAGCATTCACAGGGCAGAGCTGCCCTAGGTTGCGGATAGAAGAACGGCCACCATCCAGATGGCTGAACACGAATAAGGTAGGCTCAAGCCCACCAAATTAGCGGCCACGGACAACCGGCGGCAGTGTCGAGGGCGTGATGGGTTTTGCCTGGCAAGCAATCTTCCTAAAAAATACCGCAAAAGCCCGCTGCTGGCACTGCAATGTGGCGAGTGCGGTCAGTCAACCAAATAAGGCCATTGCCCCTTGTCACGTTCCATTGACCCCACAAGGTTCTCTAGAAGAGACATATGAACCGACCAACTGGCCACCAGCTTGTCTAGAATGAATTTGCTGCCTTGCAGTATGTGTCTGGCTGCGCAGAGGTTAGAGGTCCATCCTCGAATAAATATACCTACTTTGGACTGGGCGACCGAATAGTAAAACAGCCCACAACGCATACAACCATGAATATGATTGATCTTCGCACGAACCCCACTAGCTCTTCTCTCACTTGCAAAAGCGACCATCCACCGCATGAAAATATTTGTTTCTCCACTAATTCGTGTTAGCTCTCCTCTTTCCACCCCACTTCCGTACATACCTCGGGAACTACAGTCAACCAAGCTAGTGGTAGTGTCACTGGAGTAAGTCTCATTCCTCCTCTCTCGCGTTCTTCCTCAGATAGCATCCGAATCGCAACAAACCCGATTCCGCCGACTGATGCACTCCTTCGTCCGCGATGGTCCTCTAAAACAAGCCACCTTCAATGTGCGAACACCGATGCGTATGGGTTATTAGGGGTGTTTAGCCTGTGCACTGGAGATCGTAGCCATCGACGTGCGTCGCATTCAAGACTCCAGTTCTGTTATCTGACTGACATCCTCATTTAGTCCTTTCGTGCAGTCTCATCTGCATCTTTCTGGGGACACTGAGGCTGTGTTCAGACCATCAGTTGTTTCTCGACAGCACGACCTTCGGACATTCCAATCACCAGGACGCCACCTGGCGTCCGTCCTCTTCGAGTCAGCACTGGACCCAAATCGACCAAATTGCTATTAGATACAAATGGCGGGATGTCTACAAGATTGCCTGCCGTGCTGGAACACTCCCTTCGACTACAACCACGCGTTAGTATACACTAAGTTGGCCGTGTGCTTTGGTGGGCGCTCAAAACATATGGTGCAGCATCCGTCAGATTGTGACAAGCTATCTGATCCGACTCGCCTATCAATCTTTCGAAGTGCACTGGCTGGAAAGCTAGGATTCACCCTACCTCAGAACATCAATGAGCACTGGTCACTTATTAAGAATGCCTTGCGTTCTGTTAGCCTCGTGAGTTGTAGCCTGACCCGTCGAGTTGTGACACCCTGGACTTCTGCTGAGTCTCTGCGTCTTTTTAAGGCACACCATTACATCCTGGATGGTAGCGAACATAATGAAGCATGGCTCCTAACGATTTATACAAATCTTTGAATTTTAGCGATTCCAGTGAAGATAATCTGCATTTTTTGGCTAGTTCTGGCTCAAAGTAACAATTGGAAGTCAGTGAGATAAGTAATCAGATAATCATTTACGAGTACACTTCAACTTAATTCATTCAAACCAGCATATTGCGTGTTAAACGAACCTGATTTATATGGCCATCCGAAGGTGATACCGAATCGATACAAATCTAAGTGACGCTGTATAGAGCAAAATACACCTTCACTACACACAACGGTTAACACCTTGGCAACCGACTTACAATTACTGGTAATGAAGACGCCCTGACCCTTAAGGCCAACGAAGTACTGACAACTCCAGGTTATCATGCGTTACGTATAAGATGACACAGCCCCCTAGCTGTGGTGTGAACAAATCTACCCTCGAATTTTGGTTTTGCCGAACATGTTCGGTATTACAGAACGACTTCAAACATTAAAATTGATCGTCCATGTCAAGCACGAAAACTAGTCACAGCTTCGATGTCTAAATTTACAAAATCTAAGACTCTGTAATACATCTTAGTCGCTAAGCAATTACGGTTGGCACTTGCAACAAAACATGTCACAAAGTCTAGTAAGTAGTAATTCAGGCTGAAGTAAATGGAGAGAATCCTAACAAAATTCAAAACTGAAAACTTTTAGTAATATGGAATCAACTTTTCCCAATTGAATAAAACACCATCACAGTATGGATGGGGTCAAAAATGAAACCGAAGGTATCCGGTGGTAGTTGGAAGGCAACTATTAGTTGGTTCAGGCGTCGGGATTGTGGGGTGACTGAGTTTGAATCCAATAATGACCAAGGATTTTATAAGTTGAGAAATCTTCGAATGCCCTCAGCCTTCTACCACAGATTTTGTGCATTTGTTGCATAACAAATAAAAAGTTAGGATGAGTTATTACCATCACTGTTAAAGCAAAACAATAAATATGGTAGCAACTTTGTCCAGTGAGTGAAGGAAAGTCATTATGGCGACATATATATATATATGTATATATATCGAATTGACAGCATTAATGTTTTTTCTATTCTTTATCATTTAATAATGCCAAGTATTCGTGATAAACTCTGAACTGCAAATCGACTCGTTGTGGTAAGCATCACATCCGGGAGGTCAATGGTGGGAGTTCACAATAATGACCACTTGTCCACAGCCGACCGTGAAAGTGTGGAAACATGGTGATGGAGTCGAATGAGAAGAGATTATCGAACAAAGGTACAGTTATTCACGAACTTATTCGCCGTCTACCAAACAGGCAGCAAAACACGAAAACCCTCTCGACCGTTCAATACTACAAACGTCGTCCAATAGAAGCAAACGTTCTGGACTCAAAAGTCTAGCTACAGAATATTTTTCTGGGGAAGCCAGGATGACTACGAGAACGTGAAGCATGCACTCAATAAAAGCTATACCAGAAAAGTATCAATTAAAAAACGCTTCATCCAATAACTGGTTTGCTTTTAAATCTTAAGTTGGGAGATGACTTAACAAATCTCAGTTGCCAAATGAATTGGACTATCATCTTGTTATCGCATATTCTTTTGCGGTGATGGATGTTAGATATCGATTTCAATCGGAAAACAAGCGAAAGCTCAAGCGTTTTTTGGAACCTTATGCTAGGGAAAAATAGAAAAATACACTTATTGAGTAGTCAATCATAAGATTCTAATATTAAATGAGATGCGGCGATTTTAATTTACTTTAGCTTTCTATCCCATGACGTTTGTGGTCGCAAACTTGAGGCTTATAATTACGTGGCTAAAATCTTAGCAACAAAATGGAAGCCAAGATTAAATGCAGAAATGACACGTTAGGAAACCTTATTCCAAATTGAATTGAAAGTCAAAATTTCCATGTTGGATATTCGGGAAACCTGATCCCACGTCGAAAGTGCATAAATATCCGGGAGAAAATCGTGCGTCGCTCACATTCGTGATGTCAAATCAAGTCACGATATATTTTAGGACGTTACTTGTTAGCTAAATTGGTTATCTGTACTGTTTGCATTAGCCTATTCCAGCATCCCAAATAGGAAGCCCATAATTCAATCACCTTGCAGATGAACATTTTACCGCAAAATTTGGCGACTTGTTCGTCTAAGAAATCCGGTTCACGAATACTTCAAACTTATCTGGTCACTCTAACGCGAAATGAAAGGGCAAAATTATAAATTTACTGAGATTTAAAATAGGAAGGACAACAAAAATCAAGTAGTAGTTTACATCAAAAGGATTGCAAAATGCAGCATCAAATAAATCGGGTGCTGGGAACCGTCTAGCTCAATTGCTGTTCCGGTAGGTAATTTTTGTAAATGCTCACAGTTCTTCTGTACTCCCTTCTACCAGATTTCTAGCACAAAACGAAGTTCCAGCAAACAATGAACGCCGGAGTGTGCAATTCTCGGACAGACTGTGACATCAGAGAAGTCACATGCAGCCAAATGCGATGGCTTCAAACCCAACTGCAGAAACCGATGGATGGAAATGAAGGCTTCACAGGCATGACCAATTTCTGCCAAGGCCGTGCTCCCGGATTTCCGCAACTTAAATGGTTATCATGTTTTATTATCATCTGGTGCCAGAAAACTGCCCATAAGTGGCCAAGCAAAAGGTCTGCAACTGCTCGAAGTCCTTTGATCTTTTTAATGGACTCCAATTGTTATCCATCATTCGGCAAATGGTATAAGTGATGCATAGAACGGTCAGATGAAACAGCAAAACGTACTTTGCAGAATTCACATACTAGCGTGGTATTTGCACTTTCTGGAGCGAGGCCGGGCTACGACTAAGCTCCAGAAAACAAAGAACTACGCTTCAATGTTCCGAACGATTGGATAATCTCATTTTAATGGTTAATAACTAACAGGTTCAGATTCCCGCCGGCAGTTCCACGCTGACAGGTGCAACGCATGAGAGATTTGAGTCCTCAACGCTCTAAGTTGACCTCCCTCATTCTTTAGAAAACATAAATAAGGCACGCGATTCTCCTCAGTACTAACAGTGACAAACAACCTTTACAAGTGGACAAAACCGCATTTTCCGCTTTCTTCGATCAACCCACAACACTTACAAAAAACCGCGTATTACCATTAATGTTTTGAAACGCTAGGGGGACTTGTTTTCGAACAAACGTCACCTACATATTTCGACTGACACTGAGAAAAGTGTTAGAGTGCCCCATTACCTTCCAAATGCCAACGATCATCTCATTCTCGGACATTCGCACTATCTTTGATTATCTTGATAGGTCTGTACTATGGCACCGTTTGTTGCAGAATGGAGTGCCTGAAGAATATGTCTCGGTCCTCAATGAATTGTATTGTGTGAAGGTTTATGGTCACCTTTCGTCATCCTTCGTCGTCTCTAGTAGAGTACGGAAAAGCTGCTCAATATCCCCATTCCTTTACAGTTGGCTTGAAGGATATCCTACAAAACACTCTATCTGGCCTTTTAGACGCTGGATTTGAAGTTCTCCCAGAGAGCGGAGTTTCTGACCCAAAGTATCCCGATGATACCATCTCGCTATATGTGACAATATACAAACAATTCAACACATTTTAGACCGCTTCGTGATTGAGGTCTCTAGGTACGGTACGTCCTTTGCACCCTCGAAATTCAAAGCACTTCCCCAAAACTGGCAGGAGTCTGTCCCTTCACTCACCTTTTGTGGTGATCAGTTTAGAGGTAGTCAATAGCTTCAAGTACGTCGGGAGTCTGATCAAACCTAGCGGTGTTGCGGAGGAAGTCACATCACGAATTCTGAAAGTCAGAGCAGCTTTCGCGAACCTGCGACACTTGTGGCGCTGCAATCGCATTTGCGAAGAGCGTACGGTGCCATATTTTGTCGCGCTCTACTTTACGGTTACGAGACCTGGCCTATCCGTGCCGAGGATGCCTGGAGACTTTGTTTACCACTACCAATGTCGCCAAAACATTGATCATTTCTAGTGGCAACATCGGGTGGGAAACGACGAAGTGCGTCGTCATGTGTTGGGTGCACCCAATCGTCCTGACTGACAATCGTTCTACGTCGCTTTCGGTGGCTTGGACACGTATTACATGTGACTCCCTATAGTCTACCTTTTCGTGCTCTTTTTCCACGTGATGGATAAGGATAGAAAGGGCAATGTGCCGGACAGGCTATGACTTGGCGTAGATGTATGAAGAAGTTAGCTTCGGATCTGGCCTCGGTTGCTGCTTCCTGTCTTCCTGGTTTGTACCCAACATATGAGGATGGATGTTGGTTGGAGACGCTGAGAGATATGGCTCAGAACCGAAGTCAGTGGCGCGAATGCCGCATGGCCTGTCTGTAGATCGAATTCATCCAAAAACAATCCAAAAACAACCAAAAAATTCACCAAAAAGCAGTTGGCTTTTTACGATTCATTATTTTTTCCCCTTGTTTGTTCAACTTCTGTGGAGTTCCATGTACATGTTGTTGCGCTGGGACCATGCTTGATTTCAAGCCGATGCAATATATATATATATATATATATGCATATTGAAACTCTTGTTTTACAGAAAGTCAGAATGCCTGAGCATGGTCGAGGATGGGCCTCAGTCTCTCAGTTGTTTATCCGGCCTATACGTTTCTCAGACTGGTCCCAAACTATTGTGGGTCTCAAACAAACCTTGCTGCGAAAGCCCCTTCGCGTTGCCTTCCCGTGGCTGTATGGGGGTGAATTGGATGCCTGGGTTGACTGATCTCTGCTAAGCAGTCTATGAGACACGGCTAAACCTTGATTCTAATACAAAGATGAGCAGTCTGTGAAGCTTACCGTTGTATGCAAACCGAGATCTGTGGTGGATGGTTGTATTGGTCAGTCAAAATGTCTAGACCCATTTAATGGGCGCATGAACTGAACAATCGACCCCAGCGGGCTACATGATCTCCAGATTGTCCCACTACCTTGTGTGTTAAACTATTTGGTCAAAAGCTGGTATTAGGGTCCTATAAGTTAACCCTATACTTCGGTCTGGTCATTCGGGTAATACCAAGTCCACAGAAGAATCGTAGATTCTGATTCCGTGGAGGCAAATGATAGAGAATCTTCGTATGCGGTGAACCATGCGCATCGCTTTTTTTCTCTCCTCTTTCTAAGTCACTGTTTTTGTTCTTTGACATGGTTCGGATGGGTCATGACCTAAACATATATGTACAAAATATACAAAATTTATATGTAAGTTAAAGAACGCAACTACTGGTTGGTCTGGGCTTGAAGCCACTACGATTATGCAGAGCATTATCGGGCGCTTGAATAGTTGAAAGCTGATTTATAAAAGAATTATACTATCTATAGTCAGTTCGTCGAATCCTGCTCGTATTGCAATCGGCCTCCATTGCAGATGACCATTTATGTAGGAAAAAATTTTATTAGGCATTAATCGTGGGCGACCGGCGAGACAGCCAGTGGACTCAACGCGGAGCGACACGAAGTGCCAGAGATTGCAAGGGAAATCCAACTATATACTCGGCAATGAAAATTGGAAGCCGTGAGCCTTGACAATCTTGGGGAACTTTGTATATCTACTTAGGCAATTTGTATTTATAAGTCGTACTCGTGACAACTCAAAAGTGAGCAATAGGTACCAGGTTATCTCGCAGCTGGCGACGTTGGTTTCTGGATTCTTAAGATGTCAGTGGATTTTGTAATCTTTATAAACAGAATAAAATGGTCGTTTTAATTTTGGTCACGATGAGTGGCCTTTCTTAACGTTTCGCCTTCGAAACGTCTTAAAGTACCGGGACGCCGTTATTTCTTTTCTTATGCAAGCGATTATTTTAAATGTTTTACAAAGACTTTGAAAATAATAAAATGCCTCTTATCAGCGAGAATAGACATATCTAAATAATGTTTGTATACAGAAAGGCAAACAATTCGATATACTTGTTTTCTAATCACAACTAGAAATAAACCCATTAATGTGGGTTTAAGATGACAAAAACATTTTTAAAACGCAGAATTGAAACGAATGTTTTCAGCTCCTAAGAAAATGGAATTATTGATATAAGCAACAGGAGTAGGCATACTACAGATTGAATAAAAACAGCGAGGATAAACGCCTGGGGACCTCATGGGAATTTGGCCTAATTTATCCGAAAGTTTAGCTGTCTATCTTGCACAGTCGGATGCTGTGGGTTTCGACGATTAAAATACATATACTGGCTAATGAGCTGCCCTGTTTTGTAAGTTCTAGGAGAGCACAGACTTCGCAAATGACATTCCAAACAGCCAACACAAATATTTAAAACCATGTAAATGATGGCTGTTATGTGGGACTTATTCGTTAACATCTGAACCACCAAATAATTATGATAACAAATGATCCCAAAAGTAATTTTATCAAATGAAAATTTCATTCAGAAATCCCACAGACTGATGTGACTAACGTTTCGTCCACTTTACCCCATTCAACATTCAAAGTAAACTCGATAACAGTATTGACATTTTTCAGTGAGTTCATTAATGTTACTTGTGACCAATTTCATGGGCCAAAGTAACCACCTCCCAATTTACACAGGTCACTCGAGTGTGAAACCTGAAATTAAATAAATACGCATATCAAATACTACAACTAATTGGCATGTGTAGAGCCTGAAATCACGTCAGTTGAGGCTTGCACTTAATATATCGGAATTCCTCTGCTGGTACGCCGATGAGGCAAATAGTACCTTCCACCTAAGATGAGATTAAAAGTCTAAACGGATTCAGATAACAAGTTATTGAAAATTTCTATAATGAGTCAGACTAATGCTGGTAGGAGAAACTCAGAATAGAGGAGCTTTACACTTGATGAAACTGAGAACTTATCAATAACATACGAAAAATCCTTTTAAAATGCAACTGAAACGCCAGTCATAGACGGGAATATATAGCCGCTCTAAGCCACGGAGCTATACCACCGCTTTCAGTGGGGTGCTTCCGATAGGGACAAACCCAGTCTTGACCATCAGATGACTCATTTCAGTTCAGTTTGTACTTTCTCTAATGTTTTCTAGTTTCGGTTTCTAGTTTGTAGCACCATTTAAAAACAACAATCAAAAGGAACTATTTAGTCGAGAAAGAATTTGTTTATGAAAAATAATGGAAGGTTTTCGTCCACTCCAGTAGGACCCATGTGAATTGCAAACAGGAGAGTCCATATAAACCTAGACGCGTCAAACCAATATTAAAAATTTTAAACTAATTGTCATTCTCAGAACAATCCGAAACTACATGTAAAGTACGGCCTACTCTGTTTACGATCCATTTGCAGACAAGAAAAGCGAGTCTTAAACATTTTAATCTGTTCAAATCCGGTATCATTTCCGAGAAGTGAGCTCAGAATTTTGCTACACTAAGCCTGACTTTGGATTTATTATTATTCAACTTTTCTCGTCTTCGTTTTGATGAATGTGAAACTAACTTACTGCTTACGTCATATGAAACGAAAATGCAGTACACTCAAATTAAAATAAGGTCCTTTGAACATCCGCAGTAAAAAACTAACTTAAAAAGCGCGTTTAGGGATATCAAATGGGATAATTCAAAGATTGAAAATAGACGGGCTGCTTGAAGCTACAAAATGTCCTTTTTGTAAGCAAATCACACTTCACGCTTTAGTTTACTTATGCGTAAATGAATATCATCGTCATTATTATTCGGCGCTAAGCAGCAAGGCAAGCTTCGTAGATTTGTCCTTCTCCCAGAGTTTAATTTGTCCAAAGGAAATGAACATACAGAGAGACAGATAGTGGACCTACTCAGTCGGAAAAAAAGAATTCAGCAGTAGCCAACCACAATCTAAATGTTCACACTCTTAAACAAAGAGCGCGGAATGCAAAAATCATGCAAAAATAAGAAATCCAGCAAACATTTTCGACACATTACTCTACTGATATCTTCATAATTGTGAGTAGAAAGCAGATAAGATCACGTCCCTCAACATAAACCTTTTCTGACAACAGTCGGTTCATGCTACCCAATCATCGAGTCCTCATCTAGACGTCGCTTGAAGCCAGTCCCACAATGCTATTCAGCCACAATAAACGGGTGAATGTAACAGACCAGTTGCACTTTCGAAAAGACGTCATACCGAGGGAGGTACGTGGATTCCAGCTTTCAGAATGTGAGCGATGGGTCAAATGCCGGGTTGCCAAAAAATAGCAGAAACACCGCCTTAGTTTAAGGTCCCACGGGAAGTAAAGTGATACCTGTGAAAATTACCGTCACAACGAGACTTAATCTTGACGTGAATTGACGGTTTGTGTATCTCCATGACCGAACGAGCTACACAGGTTGGCTCATTCCAAACCGAAGCTCCAATCATACTTGGAAGGTTAACGGGTAAAGGCCCGACGAAGTAGCTTTTGGTCCTCAATGTCGGGATTGATCTAAGTTGGCACAACAGTCCGACGAACGAGTGGAAGAATAATTGATCCAAGCAGACAGACAACCAGGCCGTCACAACAAGACCACACCTTGACGTGGTGTGACGGCTTGCGTGCCTCCATGATCCAACGAGCTATACAGGATGGCTTATCTCACGCCGAAGATTCAATCATGCCTGGAAGGTCAATGGGTAGAGGCCTGAAGAATTAGGCTCCTGGTCCTCCAAAACGGGGGCCGATCTGAGTTAGCAGCTCGGTCGGAAAAACGAGTGGAAGAATAATTGATCCAAATAGATGGGCTTCGCTCAGTCACACCCCAGTGACTTGCGGTCAGGTTCTTGTCAGAACCAAAGGCTTTGGTTGAGAACCCTAATCGTTCTTCTGCTTAGCGGCTGGACTCCCTAGCAGTACCCGTCCATCAATCACCATGATTTACACGCCTACAAATAATTCCATGCAGCATTGTTCGTCGCGCAGGCTAATCAGGACCGCGCTGCCCATTGCATCGAGCGCATGTGGGGTGGGTAGTGATAAGTATGCTACTGCTCTGAGTTCCCTCTCTTTTATTCAACCTGTCTCTTCTGTCTCCAACCCAATCTGTTTGCCCCTTCTGCCTACCCATAGTATCTCCATTGATAACACGCCCGATACTCGCAACGGTTTATTGTCAAGTAGTGTGGTAGGTGGTTTTCAGTCTGTTAGCTCACATTTTCTCAAGCCTCGTCAGCCTCTGAATCTGGGTTCCTTCAATGTGCGCACTCTCATGCAGGCTGACCAACAGACGTGTTTGGCTCTGACAGTATACTCACTTTCGACTGATGTCTGATGCGTGAGTGAAACACGAATTCAGGATTCGAGTAGAGTAATTCAGCTAACTGTGCCAAACGTCTCAAGATATTTTCTTCGCAATTCAGGAGACGAAGCAGCTCAAGCTGTGGGTCAACGTGGTGTAGGAATAATCATGAGTGATAAGGCTGAAGCATCCCTTCTAGATTGGATCCCAGTCAACAGTCGCTTGTGTGCCAAGAGACTGCAGGGATCAGTTGGCGTCCGAAAGGATAGTAGTGTTAAGCGCATTTTATTTGTTATCTCGGCATACGCTCCAACAGACTGCAGTACTGACAAGAAGAAAGACGAGTTTTACGATGACCTCGTCACTCTTGTTCGGAACGGCAAACGCTCTGACATTGTAGTGGTAGCAGGTGACTTTCATGCACAAGTTGGAAAACTGAGTGCATCGGAGTCCTGTTTAGGCTGGCGATGCGCCTTGCCTGCACAGCGGACAGGTAATGGTGAAAGACTTCTCCGATTCTGTGCAGATAATCATTTATTCCTATCTAGTACGAATTTCCGACACAGTTCGCGTCCCACTGCGACGTGGCATTCTAACTCGACAGGTACTTTGAGTCAGATTGCCCATATCGCAGTTAGCTACCGTTGGCGCGGTTCTGTCCAGAACTGTAGATCATACTGGACCACACACGTCGAATCGGACCATGCGCTAGTTTTAATGCGATTTTTGCTGCAGCTGAATGGCCATCGACGCAGGCCACAAACCCGATTGGCTGTCGAACGTTTGTCTGATTCGGCTGTTCGCAACAGCTACGAACAGAAACTGTCCGAGGAACTAAGAACTTCGACGAGCAGCAATGTAGACGATCAGCGGGATCAAATTAAGCAGGCGATGCATTTGGCAGTGAATTTCGCCTGCGGTCCTAGATCTAGCATTCATCAAATCACTGGATCCCGCAAGCGTCGCTAAGTCTAATGGAGCAAAAACGCCAGCTGCCTAACTGCAAGGAAATGAATAAGGTGCGTCGGCAGTTGCAGCGTCAGTTGACCATAAGCCTTAGGAATGTCCGCGAAAACTGGTGGGCTAAGGTAGCCGAAGAGATGAAAGTGGCGTCCGCTTCAGGTAACAGTCAAAGACTGTTTAAGCTTATACGCGACAGCGGTGGGCGGCGAACTTCGGTTAGTGAAGTCGTGTGCGATAGGACTGGAGAGCTTATTCATGGTAGATAGGAAAGACTGAACCGTTGGGCAGAGCATTTCAAGGATCAGTTTAGCTGGCCATACACTATCGTATCTAGTCCGACGTCTGGAGCTGTGAATCCTTGGGAGGTGTCACCTGATCCCCCGACGGAAGTGGAAGTGCAGTCGAATATTCGGCTATTACAGAAGGGGAAAGTAGCCGGTCCCGACGACCTTCCCCCTGTTCTTTTCAAATTGGGTGGAGAAGTGCTGATGAAATCACTTACCTCCTTGCTTCGTGATATTTGGAACGAGGAGCGTTTTCCGTCATCGTTGAATGAATCACTGATTGTACCCATCTTCAAGAAGGGTACACGGAATGACTGTAGCAATCATCGTGGGATTAGTTTAATTCCGATAGTTATTAAGGTGTTAGCTTCGATAATGCTGCGCCGTTTGACACTGATTCGCGAGAGTAATATCTGCGAACAACAGGCCGGATTTTAGCCAGGTCGAGGTTGCATCGACCAAATATTCACTGTTCGACAGATACTCGAAACGCGCCACACGCACCGGCGCCCTACGATCGTAGTCTTCCTCGACTTGAAAGATGCTTTCCATTTCGTGGATCGACCAGCACTATTCAGTGCTCTCCATCGGAAGGGTATGCCAACGAAGTTTGTGAACCTGTTGCGAGCATTTTACTGGCATACCTATGGTCGCGTTAGGGTATACGGTGAACTGTCACGTTCATTCGAAACGACTAGTGGCGTTCGACAACGGTGTCCCATCTCTCCATTCCTGTTTAACTTCGTCATGGAAGAGGTGATAGCAGATGCTTTAGGAGGTCTTCGGGATGTAGGAGTGGAACTGGGAAACGGAGGGAAGCTATGCGACCAAGATTGCGCAGACGACGCCGTGTGCCTTTTCGAGTCTGCGGACCACACACTAGATAGACTCTAGAGATCAGTTGTTCGGTTTGGCATCGGTTGTTCCGTTTGTAACAGCACTTTGCACCTTTAAAGTGCAAAGTGTCCAACGGTGGTAGCTCAAGAGTGCAGGTAACCAAGCGTATATCCGAGGTATGGCCAGCTTACGATGGATTGAAACACTTGTGGCGTCGACCTGATATTTCACTGAAGTTGAAAGGCCGTGTGTACTGTGCTGCAGTCCGCTCAGTTTTGTTGTACGGTTGCGAGACGTGGAGTATGCGTGTGGGCAATGTTCGTCGATTGGAGGTTTTCGACCACCGATGATTACGTACTATGGCTAGGAGTGGATGGAGTGACCGGGTGAGTAATAATGAGGTTAGGAATCTGGTATTGGGTGCCACTTGTTTCAGCTTATGAAACTTAGTGGACTACGCTGGTTGTTATTTTCTGTGAAATGAGCGTGATTTAAAAAGTAAGTTTGTACAGTTATATTGTGCTCCGCGTTTTGGCTAATGCAGTATTCTGATATCTTTCTGCTTGTGCAGGTCCACTTCTTATTCCCCTTAGATGTTCACTATTTTTATAGAAACTATAATTCTGGAGAAAAGCCAGCGGCCATTGAGGCTTGCATTGTTGTTCAACGGTGGATGATGACGATGATGTGGAAAGTATATACCGTCGGAACTTCCGGCGAGTAAAAGGATTGAATCAAGACATGGATAATGGACCTTCCCATTTGATCCCACGGAGTTCTTTGACGAGCCGTAAGCACGTCAGAAGTTCAGACACTTGGCAAATAGGTACCGCAATGGCGCGGGCCCGTCATATTCAGGCCGTGGGCACAAAGATCGGGGAAGATTATCGGAAGTTCTGATAGAAAAAAGGTGGGTAGGCAAGTCCAAGTGTACCTCTGGCAGCAGTGCAGGCCCTGCCACCTTCGGAGGCTATTTTTGTGGGAAAGGAACCCTCATGGTTGGTTTCAAAGAATTAAACTCACTTTTTGTTACTCATGGCCAGCTAAAGTATGAGCAACTGGGCCTTCAGAAAGATAGAGACAAAAGAATATCCCGGAAACAATCTTCCGGTCACACTAGTAACACTGCGTACGCCTCATTTGGTAATGATGTGTGGGTGGCTTGAGAGGGAAGAATTCTTCCTTTTTAAGCCACCCGGGCATTTTAAAATGCCCATCAGTAATTTTCTGGTAACCTTGCCGTTATTAATGGCGTGAGATATTGAGAAAACGTTCAATGACCCTCTAGTGTGATCGAGTTTTTAAAAAATGATTATTTAGGGACATCGCTTCCCCTAAGATCTGCTTTAGTGCGCCATAGATTGACATTTGTTTGGTTGCGTTTGCCCTACTGCACAAGAAGTTTGTATGTTTCCGCTTAGTTTGACAGTCTCTTCTCGAGTCGTCCGTATCGCCGTGGTTAGCATTCCTGTGTATTATAATTTCGGTGCTATTTCGGTACCACGATGCACAAATCACTCTTCTTATCTGGTCGTTGGCTCGAGTCTTTCTGACCTATCGACTGAGGGACTTTGTTAATCACGGCTTCAGAATCCGACAGAAGACATCTAAAGTCGCGTTCCGGACGTCTTCCGGATTTCGTGGTGCAAGAGACTGGGCAGACTGGGATGGCAAATAAGAATCGATATCATCAGTAATGACGATTCGCGTTTATAAGCCGTAACAGGGTAAGCAAGCCGTTCAAATTTAGGGCTCAGATGATCCTCAAGAAGGACTAGAAACCGTTTGGATTAAAAGTGGGGCAGCGAAATACTAACAAATGGAATTAGAAATGAAAATCGCAGCATCTTCACCTGCGGGTTTCAACTCGATGGCGGTCCTCCTACTCACATGTACATATTATATATGTATGCATATATATGTACAGTGTATACAATCATATATATATATATATATATATATATGTGTATATACACACAGTCACGTTTGACTGCAGACTAGTGGAGTGGCAATTGCCATTGTGGTTAACCACAATTCGCATTACTATCTCTTACAAATTTTTACACGTTCTTAACAGTCAGACACATATATTTATTTAATTACCCAAGCGTAGCAACATCACGTCGGTGTGCGCAAACAATTAAAGTTCAGTGTAGCAGTCGAAAAAGAAAAGTGAGAAAACACTGAGTTCTATGAAACCTCGCAAAAACCAACGAGGATTATTATTTCACTTTTGAGGTTTCAATACCAGAACAATGAACTGTCAAGATGTGATCAAGTAGAGAGCTCTGAAACAATTATCAACCGGGGATAAACAGTCGTGTGGAAAACGACATCGTTCAGGTTAAATTATGGAAGCAAGGTACGCAACCAACCTCAAAGTATGAGGTAACCAGTAAGTAAACAATGTGCAAAATGCTTCAACCGGAAAGACTACTAAACCCAGAGGAGCCCAGCGCGAAAACACTCAGCCTTTCCGAAAACGCGCCGAGTTATTCAAGGACGAAGGGGACTCAATCCAGTTCAGTTCATCCCGGTTTGCATGGGTAAGAAAAGGTTGCACCGACCGAACGAGCATCTGTATCAGCGTGTCATCGACGAGTCTTCTTGGGCTCTAGTAGTGCGCGGGAACTGAAGTTCTTTTTTACTTGCAGGCAGTTCATCTCAGTTTGCTCAGAACTGAAGTGACTTCAATTGTCAGGCGAGAGGCATTATATGATCCTCTGAATTCCAACTCTGCGCAGGGCTACAGTTTCTTCGTTTTCTGAATACCATGGGTTTTGAAGATTTGCCACGCGCATATATACAAGCATTAGTACGCAGTATACACAAACATACACGGCGGAATTGGGACTCCAACCCGAATCACGTTCCCAGACCAGGGAAGGCTATACTTTAGCTTATATTTAGATTCCTTTGGATAACAGCAAACAACATTTTTGGGAGCCAATTCCAGAAAGGAACGACTCAATTTGCAAAACTTGGCCTTGAGTTTTGGCCTACAGATGCTCCTTTGCTGTCTCGGGCTTAGTCCGTTTTTGCCGAATATGAGATCAATTTAAAAAAGATTGCCAGCCCCTTTGACTCTTAAGACGTTCGCGATCTCAGAATTAGGTCAAGCCTCATCCATCCAATAGAAACTCAGTTCCTAATGTTCTGTACATAACTCTCCTCGCAGCTCAGGCGTCCGCCTCGTTTCTAGGCCTTGTGTCTTCCTTATATGGCCTATATACTTTTATTGATATGGGGCACAAGATTTACCATAGTATTTGAGGAGCGGACTCAAGTGGACTTCATACAAAGGCAAAGTTTTGCCATGCTTCGAACCGATGTGTACACCTCCGTTGCAGGTTTGGTTAAGACAGCAAACATTGATAAGGCTGCGGCTTAATGGAAACACTGACATTCCCCTTCTCACCATTTTTCCATAACGCGTGAAATTACTGGGCTGGGCTTAAGCAGTCAGTAATCGAAAAGGCCATGTTTTGACCCTCATGTGAAGCGGGACAACGACAGAGTTTTTCCGTCCTAAAGGAAGTACCAGCATCAACGGGAAGGTTGAAAAGGCTAGACGGAATTGCAGAAATCTATATACTTCTGCAGTCATGCACGACTGAGTATAGATCGGCTTGCCCAGAGTGCAATGAGGGATTTGTTTTCAGATAAAATTCTTCCACCTTCTCTTGGACGAAAGAAAATACACGAAAAGAAATCAGAAGACAATGAGCTTACAGAAAACTAGGCGGACAGGTCGTTTTGCTTCATGGAGGAGGCAAAATATGCGTCGGAAACCTCAACGTTAGTTCAGGATTATTGATGTATATGCCTACGGATGAAAACACCTAGATAGTAACTCGGATTTGAACCGCAGTTGATCAACAGCAACTGCGAAACCTACCAAAATGAAGAAATTACGCCTAATTTGGCAGCGGTTGAGAGCGGGAAGATAATCGTTGTATGGCTCGTGCTGAGTCCTTGTGGAGACAAATGAGCACGGCGACAGGAAATGACGTCATATCCGGAAGAAATCACACTTGGCCCATTCATTTAAAAAAGAAAATGCGCACCTGGAAAGAATGGTTGAAAAATTTAGGTTCAATATGCTGTCAGCACTAGCTGGCAGCTCAACATGATAAGTCCATCCGCCCATTGTCATGCTAAAGAGAAATGGTAAAAGGTGGTGTGGGGAGGCATAGGAGGGGCAACGTATCACATTGGGAGTGAAATCGCCAACTTCCAGCCTTGGGCCAGTGATGATGGTGGTACAATTTAGTGCTTCATTTTGGGTAAACTTTGAATGGATGGTGCTATCAGTGTGCCAATCGTGCCCTGGTGGGGTCCCGCCGACCGAGTGATAGAATGGGCGAAAGGGTATCGCGAAGGTTGCCAACAGCATGGTAATTATACATTAGAGCTGGAAGGGCGTCCCTTACAGGCACGAAACAGCCTCTGCCATGATATTTTCTATATGTTTCGCGCCCATTTTAAACAACCAAGTTAACATAATTGTTTGAGGCGTTATTAGACAGCCACGTTCCCTTTATATGGGCGAATTCGAGGATATTTACCGTGGTTTGTGCGTTGAATAGTATAAGAGAATGGGGTAAAGCCTCAAGCAACACAATTGTTTGAGTTGGTGTTGCTTTTGTGATTTGGCATGTGCCGGATTTTTAAAAATGTTATTGATACGGGTAAGGCAAAAGGCAGCAGTTGATTAGGAAACACTAAATGTATATGAAAACCCTGCTTCTAATGCCAAAGATTTGCGAACAGGGCATGCCTCCGAATTTCGCTCGACTGGCTAGTATTAAGCCCGTCTTTGGTGGGGTATCAGGTTTGGTAGGGGAGGTAAGAAATGAGCTGAATCTGTCGGAAAACCTGGGGTGTGTGGCTGGTGATGATAGCGTTTGCGGAGGTAATTTGCGGACCGCGTTTCAAATGGAAGAGGCCAACTCATTCCTGACCGTAAATATTGTGGTCTAGATGAAGTAGCCATGACATCGTGACACATCGATGGCCGATCATAGGAGACGCAAACCATTGACTTTGAAATCGAAATGCATCTTTAGAACGCCCCTTCTGTGATGGCGACTGAAAATGGTGTGGCATTCCCTCTGTCGAGAGCTAGGTTATAAGACCGACATATTGTAGAACTGATTGTCCTAACGAGAACCTCGTATTACGTTTGCTTGCCATTAATCTTTGTGACCACTCGTATGTCATTCTTAATCAGCTCCGTATGACTGCAATACTGGCAGTCCTGACACTTGACCGGTACAAGGAAAACACAGTCAAAAACGGTAGCAGATTGAGTATACTTTAACAGAAGCGTGTGAGCGAAGGTGCGTGAGCAACGCACAAGTAGCGACCACGCTTGTCGGTCAACGTTGGATCCAAAAAGCTATCCAGAAGAACAAATCCATATTCCGCTACACCGTTCCTCGCTCAGAGTTGTTCTCGCTGTTGTCTTTTGCAATTTAGGGTGTTATTGTAGTGTTTTTAGCATAATTAGAACCGCTTTCCGAGTTGAAAATATTCCCCAAATTTTTTTGACCAATAAACTTTGACCTTATCGCTCGCTGACCCTTCTGTCAGTATTTGCTTTAGGCCTGGACCGTCACATATTCAACTCCCGCCTGGACCTATATTAAAGGTCTTTATGCTGCCAACCACATATTCTTCCTGTCTGTCGATCTACTTTTAAGTGCAATTTTACCGATTAGCCTGTCTATTTGCCTTCTCACTTTTACGCCTTCTCAATTCCTGACACCGTCTCGTTGTCTCTTACCAATCGTTTATAGCCTCTCATAGCCGTTTCAGACGTCCTTGACTTTCTACAACCAGTACGATGCCTTCACCAGCCGAACCAAAGCGACGTCTGCGCCGCACCGTAGTTCTAAGAAAACCCTTAAAACCCCTGATTCCCACTAAAACATGCTCAGTCCCGCTTATTGATATATTTAGTAATTCTGGTCCCATAACCCTTGATGTCTCGAAAAGACTAAGGGACCTAGAAAACAAAGTACAACAGATCGAGGACCTGCCAATGAAACTATCCCCATTAGTCAGCCTAATTGACCCTTCCATTGAAAATATTGACAGCAATCTAGCTGCCACAGGGCACTATTTTGACTCCGCAACTAAGGAAGCTCACAAACCTATTGCGAATGCGAAGAACGCCGTTGTCTTTAATGTACCCGACCGCTTCCCACTGCCACTGGTCCAATCTACCACAACTTAATGTTTGTAGCATGACCCACCACTCCTGTCTGTGTTGTAGGCTCCGGAAAAATCCTCCAAAAATAGCTGTCCAATT
This sequence comes from Fasciolopsis buskii, assembly GCA_008360955.1. Lineage (NCBI taxonomy): Eukaryota > Metazoa > Platyhelminthes > Trematoda > Plagiorchiida > Fasciolidae > Fasciolopsis > Fasciolopsis buskii. The sequence goes on along the minus strand of LUCM01001985.1, from coordinate 14,766 downwards.
TAATTTCAATTTCGTGATGAAATTTCTGCTAATGATTTTATAGCAAACAAGGAGAACATTGCTGACAATAAGTATTATAAAATATCAAGATCTTTACGGATTAGACTTCGTTCCAGAGAGGTCACTAAAGTTTACCGCAGCTCCTCAAGTTGGTAAGACTTCGGTTGTATCGGGCGCTCCCCATCTGACCAGTGCGCTGCCAGTTCAGGTTCTTCCTAATGAGCCAAATCCCAAGCCTATTGCCAAGGTTTCAACTACCCCACCTTCTCCCTGTGACAGTCTCCATTGCCCTACATCACCGGCTATCTCGTCCCCGGTGACCGCAACCGGGACCGAAATACAAAACCCATCAAAAACTACACCTTCAAGCAATTTGCATAACCGATTTTGCCCGTGCGTACGCCGCTCAATTTATTGTCCAAACTCTTAATCTCACAAATCCGTTACTAGTCTATCCTAGAATGAATCTAATGATGGCAGTGGCACCCCATCTTCGCGTACACTTGCTGCAAAAGTGCTAATCCCTCGATATCATCTCCTATGGACGCAACTAATACCAGTAGACCTAGATGAAACTCAGTCCCCTTTGCCCTTCCAACCACCACGCAAACGTGCTCTTCCTAATCTACCAAATCTGGTACCCCAAGATAAAAGCACTGACGGTATAACCACACAGATGACTGCCGTCTTTTCAGGCTAATATCAACCGCTTCGCATACACCCCATCCCAGATACGCCCTCTAGCACTTCCTCGTCTTTCTGTCAAACAACAGCATGGCTCCCAGCCGAAATCGGTTGAACTCCACAGGAAGCGCATACCAGTGACCTTTTCAACTAATCACAAACCCGCACCTCATTAGCCATCCTGCTAATTCAGTAGGTGAACCTGTCTATACACCTCGACTGTCTGGCACTCTCGGCAAACTCAACTCGAGCAAGCCATCCCGGCATGAGCTCTGCCAAACCGGAAGGTCCACAAACTTACGAGGGCTTACTAACCGCCGCTTACAATCAAGAGTTGATTGGCCCAATGTATTCCTGCCTCCACCATCCTTCGGTAACACAGTTGCTACATTCCAGAATGATACCCATGCCCCTCCATATTTAGGGCGTGCCGCTTATCCTCCCTGCTTCCATCCACTTACCAGTCAACCCTATTTAGATGCATTTCCGCCACTCCAATGCCCCTTTCCTACTACTGCACGCCCAACTCCTCACCTCAAATACCAGTATCCTCATAATTTTGCACGATTTACCCCAGGATCCTCCCAGGCTACCTGGCAAACGTTCGATAACTGTATTTTGCCCATTGAGCCACAACCTATCACGAGATGTCTTTTTACCAACCCACTCTTGTCCAGCGCTTACCCCAATTGCCTCAGCTAGAAAGCACTGCTCTCCTGACTCCCACGAATTCCAAAAGTAAGGCATATCCCCGAAAATTTATGCGCATACCTGCTAACCGGCTTTTTCTCTGGCATCTTCCAAAGCCTCCTCCCCACTGACCCTCTAGATTGCAAGCCCCGCCGTGACAAGGTAACAATTTGGCCACCTAACACGGTCCCACCCTTACTAATATCACATCCCCACATTGGCATCCTCTAACAATCGGCTCACCAACTCCCAAGTCTCTTCTATCACCTTGATCTGCGGCCCACAAATGCATTAACAATGACAGTCCCTCGCTGGCCAGTATAGCTAACTCTACTGAGCTTAGTCCCTTATCGCAGCTATGACCTATCCGAAACTCTAATGTATTCCTTGATTATTTCACCCCCAAAGAACCCACCTCTTGGATATCACGTGGACTTAAACGTTCTAATGAATTTTCTCTACTCCTCCAGAACTCCCGGTCACTGACTCATAAAGTAGGGGAGCTGAGACTGTTAGCAGCTAAAAACTCTTACGATATCATTTTGGTAACAGAGACTTGGCTAATAGACCACAGTCCCACTCCATCTTTTTCACTGGCGGGTTATACGCCCTTCCAAACCAACAGATAAAATCGTAAAGGAGGTGATTGCCTAGCCTAAGTGAAGAAGCTGCACAAAGCTTCCGTTCTCCATCACCCACTTCTTGACTCTATTCCTGATAACATTTGGCTTCTGGCACAAATGCCTGAGCCCTCGATCCACATAGAATGTGTATGCCGACCACCAAACTCGAATAGTTCTGATATTTCTCGTCTAACCTAAGCCTTCATTTATCTTTCTGGTCTCCCCCCAGCCGTAGGATAATTGCAGGTGACTTCAATGCCCCAAAAATTTTTGGTTCTCTTTATCCGCTCTACCTACCCTACTCAACTTTGTTTCTGAAACGCACGCTGAAGGATGGACTCAGCATGTGACTACGCCCACAAGGTTCCATAATATCTTAGACCTAGTTTTTACGCATAGCACTCCTAATGTTAAAGTTTCAGCGCTAAAACCTTTCCCTGGGAGTGACCACAAGATGGTCAAGTGTAGCTTCCCCCTCCTTAACAAACCTCCTTCACCTTTGTGTACCCACCATGCTGCCTCTTCCTCTATGTCGACTCGTTGGGACGAAACCCCTGACATTCTGCGAACCCTCGATTGGTCCATCTTTCTTTTATCGCCTGACCCGCAGAGAGCGGCAGATAACCTTTACGCAAAACTTCTTTTTACTATTATTCGTCTCTCCACTCCGACCACACAACATAAATCCAGGAAGCCTAGTAGGGCTTGTCGGCTCCGGAAGAAATTTTTGAAGGCTCAAAAAATCTCCAACAAAACGGGAGACTTTCCGCTTATAATGCAAATGAACCGCTTGCAACAAGATTTTCTTATGAAGTCCGAACTAAGATTAAAAAGGCAGGAAATGCTAGCTCTTGGGTCGCCTAACCCAGTTCGGAATACTTCTCACACTTTCAAAGCTCGCTCGCAGCCCAAATCCTCAACTATTCCGAACTTCATCATATTTAATAGCTCACGCATCGAGTCCCCTGTAGACATCGCAGGGGACACTCACTAATGACAATCGGACACACTCTGAAATCCACCCTATGTTGACTTCGATTAGATAATCCTTCATCTCCCTTGACGTTGCTGGCATCATTGATGTGATGAAATATGCCAAGCCATCCCACAGGCCCGGCCATGATGGCATCCCGGCAGTCCTATTTCGCACCGCGAGTCCAGATCTTCCACTGTTCCTTCTAAATCTGTTCTCGCTCTCCATGTCCGGCGCTACTTTTCCGTCACAATGGAAAACCTCCATTATTGTTCCACATCACAAAAAGGGTTCCATGCATGAACGTGAAAACTTTTGCCCCATTAAACACACTCCAGTTCTATCCAGGCCTATGCGAAAGATTGTTTAAGAACAACTGGTTAACTTCCTTACTTCTCACAACCCTATCAACCCTCACGACAGGCTTCCTCAGGGGCCGATCCTGCCCCACTTGTCAGTTTGACTTCTTAAACGTGGTCACCCAAAGTGCTGACTCCCACCGGTCGATACTTATGATCTTTTTAGACATGTCAAAAGCGTTTGACCGCGATTCCCACTCCCGACTTCTAGCCAATATTAGGACTTATGGAATAAGAAATTCCCTTTTGGTCTTGGCTATCATTCTACCTTTCCGATCGCTTTCAGGTAGTCAGTATTAACGGTTTTTTTCTCAGCCCTCTGCTATTACCAGTGGGGTCATTCAGGGGAGCGCCTAGGTCCTCTCCGTTTCTTGCTATACATTAATGATATCCTTAAAGTTATTCGTCACGGCATGCCATTCCTGCTTGCTGATGAGATTAAAGTAGTCTACTCTTTTGGGGCTACTTCATTCAGCTCCACTCTTGCATTGAACAATGAAGACCTGAAGTCTCTTGATAAGTGGTGTTCCAAATGGCTTATGAAGTTCTCTGCTGACAAAAGCTCTCTGATAACATATAAATGCCATGTTCCTCCGGGCACCCTCTCCATAATCGGCATGCCAATCCTTGTATCACACACAGTTAAGGACTTAGGGTCACAATACTCCTGCTCTTTCAACTTCCACGAGCAAGCCCACTATCAGACCGCTATAGCTAAGAGAACCGCTACAGTGATCTTAAGGGCATTCCGCACACGAGAATGTAGAATTATCACCCTCAAATTCCATGCTAGGCCCCACCTCGAGTACTGCCCAATTATCTTTACGCATATGCGTAAAGTCGATCGGATTGTAATCAAGAATGTGCAGCGTGCAT
>LUCM01001984.1:100264-116951 GCA_008360955.1 Fasciolopsis buskii | reverse complement strand
TGTCCCAGTTCGGGCGCGGTGGATATGCACTGCTGATGATTCTTAACAAGGATGAAACAGCTGTACAGTGCTTCCATGGTTTCTTTATGGTGAGTTGAGCGATTATATCAAATGGTGAATTATTTCATGAAAAATGAAATAATTGTGAGTTACTTCTATGGCTTTCAACTGATGAAATGGATGTTATTTGTGTATTGTAAACCCATTTTATCTCAGTTAATTACCGTGTCACTCTTCTGAAGAGATTTCAGTTGCTTTTTCTCCCGCGCATTGAGAAGTCCATCAATATTCACGATTATCGCTTTGTATAGCAAAGACGCTTATTCAATCTTTTGTTTTTCAGATGCATTTAACTTCATGCTAGGCAAAACACAAAGTTACTTTCAGCATCGCCTTAGGAATCGCTTACCTAATCTATCGTTTTTCAGTAGTCGCCAGCTGTAGCAAAAACAACAAATTTCTTCCGAAATGTAATGATATTTACCGCTAAAAGATGTTCGCGCAAAGGACTTTTAAATGTACACATGCCCCTTGCACTGACGCCAAATTCACTGGCGATTTCTCAACTTTTCAAGATTTGCCAACCTAGTCTAGCTGACTCAAAACCAAGGTTTCCTGTTGCGTGGGTAGTCGTCTTACTCAGGCTGATTTTGCTATCGTTAGGCCGTTGATCATTTTGTTGACACGGGTTGACTAACGTCGGTCTCATGTGCTTTTTTTAAGGTTTGTTGTCGCCAACCGGCCAATTGAGTTTGAACCCGGCACTGAAGCTGGTGAACGATGGTATGGTAGCAGGGCGGCACGGAGTAGTTCGTGACTGCCGGATTTATACTCACTGTTCGTCCTGGAATAGCTGCTGAAAAACATCTGCTCTGCTTGGGCTTCGACAAAATGCGAATGATGGCTCGCAAGTTTCATCAAATTATCCTGTCCTCCAGGTTACAATTACCAATATCCTCCAGATGTCTTATAGAGTTGTTAAACCATCAGAAATTAATCTGAGTGACAAGTTCACCCGAGAAGAACATCTGTATTTCGTTACAGCCGTATCCATGAAATTGGCAGTGTGCTTCCGGGGAGCTTTGTCGTTTTCCCCATGCACCTACCAATATGACAATAGCCCTGATGTTTTTTGTCGTTTCTGCGGAAGATCTCAGTTAATCTATCTCCAAAGAGAAATGAAATACTTGTCATCTCTTTTCCCTTTTGGTGGATTACTTGGTGTCAGTGTGTCTTGATGAGTTGCCATGAATCTTCGGAGGAATTGCGATTAACCTAGGCCCACGATAACTTTGGTTTTGCGACCAGTGATTACATCGTTTGCTTTTTTGCATTCAACTTCTATAAATTATACAAATTTCGCCAATCTTGACAGTTTCAGTAAGCCAGATTTATGCAGCTTCCGCCTTAATCGAAGTGCTATTTTTCTAGGTGTCGTTCACCTACGGTTCTGTCCCGTTCAGACCAGTAAGTCCCAAATCAAACACTAGTTAACTTAGGAACTCTGTAACCGTTTTAAATCGTGCTTATCGGAGTTTGCGCTACGTTTCTGTCTTCCACGAGTGGCAGACCACCTAAAGACCATGTCTACATTAACAGCGCACTGGCATCGATCAGTTGTGAACAACTAAACTTTTTCAAGTCTGAATAAAACTAATTTTGCGGATGAATTTAACGAATTAAATGTGTGTGAATCGTTCAATAGAGGTAAGCAAAAGTTAGAACTGGTCTAATGTTGGTTTGTCTTGACAGTGCTGCTAGTGTACGCGAGGTCATCGCGCGGTCTGATGGCGGGTAAAATTGTACCGTTATAAAATCAAAAATGAGCAATCGCTGTACGTGTCTAGTTCTGTCGGTCAACCTAATTCTGGTTAGATTCCGTCCGCCCTAATCAACCAGTGAAGAATACATGTTCTGTGGTAAGTCAATTCGTATATATTTCGTGAATCATATTCAACTGGTATGTATAGTTTGGCCAAGGTCCAACCTCCTGGTTACTGCCTTTAGTTTGCTTAGATCCATGCCCTCCATCTAGAACAAAACTCACACTAACGTCCGGTTATGTCATGAAACCAGACAGTTTTCAACCTTGTTTTTAAACCAGGCCAAAGGGTAGTCATCCAGACGTTGGTACCAGGTTCACAGCTGCTCAGAACTCTGACCGAGCCTTATTCATCTTATTTCGGAGAGACGAATCATCCTCTTCCGGACCAATGATGTCTCGCGGTTGTATTTCGCACTGATTGGCAAATAAATTGCATCGGCTTTCTTCACCGGTTGTATAGATCACGTTAGAAGCTTCTTGATAGAGTTAGTGGAAGACAGTACACCGTTGTTATATGGATCGTGAAGTGTGCAACATTATTGTTGGAAATGACGGCTAATGAATGTCCTTCACTATTTTCGACGCGACGAAATCAAGTGAAAATCACATCAGGAGTCTGGTTCAGCTTTAAATCTTTTCCAATTGAGTAACTTGGAACGCAAAGGTTAAAATTCCTGTTTTGTGTTAGACGTTTATCCGCCTATTCAGAACTACCTTCGGACGAAGGTGGATGACGGTGGACGTCGACGAGTTTTTCAACTGTAGGTTTGGCAAATACAGTAATCCGGATAGCATAGCACTTATCATTGAGCAGCACGCCATTCTGTTCATTATCGCTATTGATACACAAAGTATTAAATGGAATTATTATCTACCAAGAATAATTTCCACAATCCATTGCATTGAATATAGAGCTTAAGTTTCTCACACCGCGAACGCCTCGCATATAACTACTGCTTAACAAAACAAGGTATCCCTTACTAAACGATAATGCGACTAATCAATTCCACCCAGGGTTGTTTGGGTCAGTTATAATCACCCGATATTTACTTTTGCAAGTTTTCAATTCAATAACTATGGGTATTTTGTATTTTGTTCTAATTTTAAAGGATTGTTTGTGTATTTTTTTGATCCAGCAAATGGATTTCATTGAATTCGAAATTAGCGAATCGGAATCTTTGTTAACTTTGGAAAGAATGTTAATCCCAGTCTTGTCCCGTCAGCAGGTTACCTCTCAAGTTGGAAGTAGATCAGCAAACATAGGACATCTTTCTATTATTTTCCCTTTCGCGACTGCCGTCGCCTTCAAACTAGAAAATTTCATGATGAAAACTATAAAGATGAACAATTAGAGATTAGGTTTGCAGAGAAAAATATTCACCTTGCAGTATCGAGTCCAGCCTCTTAATCAGAGACAACAGACCAATCCCCTTAACGTTAACGAATTGTCTCCTGTGCAGCCGTACTCTCTGGCTTCTTATTTTGATCAACTGATCAACAGGTATGGGTGATTCGCAAACCCTAAGTCTCTTCGGAGGGTCCCCCTGTCGGTCGGCTCGGCTCACTTGCACCAGGGTTCTATGGCTCTTAACTACCGACGATGAGTAGGGCTAAGTTATGCGATGAATTTGAGTTAACCGTTACCAGTCGACCCCGTTAGTTTGGTGTTTTGCAATGCTTGACTCGTCATTGCTCGTTTCAAGCTACTTGTCTTATCTTTCGAACTTAATGCATTTGCTCCGCTAATGGTTTCCAAATGGCCGTTAATTTAGTGCTTACCTGATTTTAATTGACGAGCTGAGAGTTTCTAGTGTGCTGTTAGACGTTTCCCAAACCAGTGACTGTTAATACACAGTGTACACATTTAAAAATCACATGATGATTCGTCGGAGAATTTTCGTCGGTCAGGCGAGGCTAACATTCAGAAAGGGGAAACAAGGCTCGAAAGTACTATTTTTTCTTCTATGTAGTATGTTTTGCATGAGCTCGTGCACTTCCGGGGAAATTCTATTCATCCAACCGTATGCGAAACGTACTACTGAGAAAAAAGACGAATACATTCGGGCCTTGTGTCTCTTTTCTGAAGGTCAACCCTATCTGACCGATGAAAATCCTTCGATCAATCACCAGTTGATTCTTAAATGGGCCTAACACCCTTTCACGCTCCTAACGATTCAGATATAATTTTAGGGAAAAACTAACGGAGTAGTGCACTAATATAGAGATGGTTGGACAGGAGACTATCAGGGACTCATACCTGACGGGCGACAGCAACCGCGAAACCGATTGTGTGCCTCCAGGGGACTTTTGTTCATCCATCAGTATGCAAAACATACTATCGCTAGGGCATCAATCTACTTTTTACGGGCCCTCTATTTCGGCAATTTTAACACCTGCGTTCACTCGACCGGAACTTAATCGTTCATCTCACTTCAGTCGACCAAACATAAAATATTTTGCATGACTTCACATGAGCTCCCCTTACTCGGAACTAGCTGAAGGGAAACATGGGTATTCATGAGGCTGGGTGAGACAACTAAATTCGGTCAGATATTTCCCTTTCGTAACTGGTCGCTGCGCAAGTTATTCTCAGCACAAAATCCTCGAGCATCTCATCCATGGTTTGACCGTGCACTGACCGTAATTAAGTCTTACCAGAAATGAAGTACCCTGACCTTGTGGAATCACACACACACACACACACACACTTATTACCGCCTCGCGACAAAATATTTCCTTAAGTTCCTAGTATGAAACTTGAATGTCGCACATTTAATTCAGAAAGTGGAAATCAAAATATTTGTCTTTTTTCTCCCAATCTTTGAGCAAACAGCTCCGATCGGTTACCAATTCATCTTCATCGGCACGGATGTATTAAAGGTTTTGAAATGAATATTGGGCGACTCCAACTGGCTCTCAGCAGTTTGTTAAAAATCAGCGATACTGGGGTACGTTGCTTCATAAATACGCGTATTTTGTGCCCCCAAAGATTGTTGCTTCTATACGGTGATCGTTTATTTTCTGAAGAACAAAGGAACCAATCAAGACAATAAAAACAATGACCGGAATTCGATCGTGGTCTTTTGAAGGAAAAAACGTGATAGAAAAGCTTCTCGACTTCCGAATACGCCAAAACAGCATAACGAAAATGATGCGCTTCTACTTTGACACTGAAACAAGCCATGACTTGGAAAAATGGAAATTTTTTTCTCAAAATTCCTTTTCCTCCAAACCGTCAGAAAAATCAAATATAAACTAGTGGATCACTTAGAGACACCGGCAGAATATCCATTGTAGCACTAGAAGGTCACGACGCGGTTGCTCGGCGCTGAAAATGAGCACAGAAAATAACCGATGAAATAACCTAGCATGTGCGTGAATAACGGGAACATTTTGGGGGTTCGAAAGAACTACGTCTGGCCCCCAAAAAGACCATCTTTGACGACGGGCTTGTATTATGGATGATAACTCTGGGTATAGTTGAAGCACGTGGACTTTTACTTCCGGTGTGAATTCAAGACAGCAATCGCCATGAAACATTTTCCTGAGGCCAAAGTATTTTAAACTGTATTTTTGCATATATAATTTTTCCTGTTTTCAAACTTCACAGCAGTGGTCTGCAGACACATTGAAGTGAAGATCTACTGGAGGCCGAAGAATGCCGAGAAACGTTTGATTAAAAAAGACCACATCGGTGCCCACATGCTGAGACTGTATGCATTCAAACATTGTACAGTCCAGAAAAACCCATAATGCACCGAGTGCCCTGTGACTAATGTGTCTGCCCATTTCTGATTCTCGGAAAAATTGCACGCATTTTGGTGGCCGATGTGTGTTCTATCCATAGGTTTGAGCTTGACGGGAACAAGTGTGATCAGACACCAACCGCAGGGGTAATAATAGACCTAGAAATCGGCTTCGATTATTGCCAGTCGAATCTGCTTGTTCAGACCGTACCGGTTTTAGGGTCGGTAGTAAACCAGACGCTTTGTCAATTATCCAAATATCCGCAGTAGTCAGAATGTGCATGATTCAAGAAGCCAGTGACAAAACGGTCGTTCTGCCTGCATCCAGCAGTGTGATCAGAATCAAACACATCTGTTCCGTACTCAACACCAACCAGACTTACCTAGGTGAGATAAGTTTAATACGAAACCGTCCAAATATGCCGAGAAAACTAACCAAAATGATCGTATTCAGTCAATTCGACCAGTTTTCTGTTGTTTTTGAGCATCTTTTACCGTCCTTAAACTGTTTTAGCAGCCATGAACCAGGTTGGAATGAGTACCGATTTCCTGACGAATATCACACATTGACAACAGCCATAATAGGCTTTCATGCTAAGGTATACAGTCAAACAATCCTAACCTACTGCTCCTGTCTGTGATTTGCATTGTCTAATGCGTATTTTGCGTTATTCCAGGCCGGTTACACTGAAAACAACCCAAGATTGTTAGACAAAGACCGCAAGCTAATAAAAGGCGGAAAGACTTGCCCCGTTAATTCTTCATAAGTACGGATGCAGAAATGCTTGAATTTTATAGGTCTAACAGTCAAAGGTGAAATGGCCGTCGCTATTTTATTTCACGTTAAATTTGCTTCGTGAATTGTGCATGATTTCACTAAAACACTTATGTGAGCAGAGGTTTCAAAGTCATATGTAAGGCTGGCAATAAAAACCAACTAAAGAATAGTGAGAAATAGTTTCAGCAGTTCGGGGCTCGAACCCAATTTTCTATCTAGTACCTGTCCAGACGGAATGAGTTGGGAACTTTCGTCTCAACGACTTACCGCAGCTCAGGTTCTTAAAAAAACGGTTGAAAAATAACTTAAATTAGTTTCTTTCTGCGGATTTATCGAATGTGGAGTAGACATTGTGTTTAACGAGCGGGAGAAGCACAAAAGCTCATTTACGTGTAGACATGCGTCAGTGAAAAACGACAGAAGCTGTTGAAAGTGACCATTCCGAAAGCGACTGTAAGTCGCAGTTAGCCTGCCTTTGATAGCTACAGCAAAGTCAGAAATTTCTAGTTCACTTCTTTTCTAAACCTCGGAGATCACCTTAAGGAACGATTGTCAGTCTCCGCTGACTTGGTCTTTCAGAGCTGAGTGGACATGACTTTATGTAGGTAACACGCGAAAACTCTATGAATCGCTTCAGCAACAGAAAAATATTTTGTGCACATTGCAGTTCTGATTTCGCACCCAAATTCGAAGTAACCTTGTGCCAAAGAAGATCAGCACTAGATCTGTCTGGATTCAGTCACGGTTAAGAATGATTATTTGAAAATTGGCCCTTCTGAATGCTTCTGGTTTGAAATATTCCAAAGGTAATACAACCTGAATGTCTCAGCAATCTCTTCCGGTTTTATATGCCATGAAGTAGTCGCATCTCACTATTCTTCTCCCAGAGAGAATACTCCGGGGATGAACTTCCAAATTATCGGTTTTTGAATAGCTGATACGTTGAAAGTCGTAGAACCTTTTAACCACGAATACTTGTATTGTTCTAATTACCCACACTTGTGACTTCCGTATCACAGCTCAATGTTCTAAACCATGTTTTCCATAAAAACGCTTAGTAAAGAATATAACTGAGTGCTCGTAGGAGGCAGCAGTATGGAAACACGAATCTGGATCAGGGTTAATAAGGATAATAAATTCGCAGTTTAAGGTAGCGAAATAATCGTTCAATTGGCGTCAGACTAAAAGGTTGCGAAATTCGGTATCATCCGGGAGGACTGTTTCGATGATATGTTTGGTTTTTGATATATTTGATTGCAGTTCTCCATGGAATCGGTTTATGGAAGGCACAGAATGTTGGCCCAAAAAGACTGATGAAACACCATTATCCAAAAAGTTAAATTCCTTAAGACTGAAGAAGTTTTCGTCTTTCAAGGGTTGAAGGCCAAAGTTTGAAAGCCATCCGCCATAGTTCACGAACCAAGCTCCGCAGTTAACTATTGATGAGTGGCTCTTAGGCTGCGTTGCAAGGCTCGTAAACTACAGTACACGACTCAACGTCAGCAGCATGGTCTACTCAGACGGAAACCATTCGCGACCTTAACAGCTGAATATACTTGACGACACAGTCATCTTTTGGTGCAAAGTAACGGTTCACAAAGATGATTTACATGCTTGCACTTAGTGGAATTTTCCTGTGTGTTTCCAGTGTCGTTTGTTTCCAATAGAATTACAGGCGACACTAATTGCGAATGCTTATTCCACAAGTATATCGGAAATTGAATTTATCCATTCCACCCATATGTTTGGAATGTTCATCAGGACCGACCTTTTTTCAAGTAGTTTTAAGGCTGTATGAGGGAAACATCTGCTTTAGTCCAGAACGCACAACTCTGGATTGGCTGCGCTACAACTCGTTGGTCTCCAGTAATGTCACTCCGAATTATCCTAGCACTTTCAGCGTGTTTCCACATTTTCACTGCGCTCACGTGATCTGGTCCGACTTGACTGCGTTGGCTTATATAGCCTTGCAACGCCTCATAGTTTCTATAAGCTGTGTCATGATGCATACGAATCCATAAATGCAAGAATTCAACCAAAGTCAAAACAAAATTTAGGTTGGTCGTTCGACCTAATGGTGCCATCGATTTTTCACGCATGCTCGTCTGAATCTTCCTTACAAATCGTTATTCGATCTTTGGAATAACTATTTCACAAAGGATCATAGTAATTCCACCAATTACTGGTTGACCTCCTACTTCATTTTAATTCGACACTGGTTTGTTTATAAGAGCTTAGGATATCAGGAATCCAGAAAAAGAGCTTACAAAATACTTTCTGAATAATCAAAAAGTCGATATTCCTTATCCCTACGGATAATTTTAAACTATCTTCACACAGGCCTGCACGATCTAAGTGTCTCTTAGCCTTCTAACATCACTGTTTTGGTCAGAAGTTATCCTTATGGAAATTAGACGGAATTCGTTGGACTATCTTATCGCAAATGATCCTACATGTATTCGAGAGCATCCGATGGCTAGTTTTTCCACAAAGGCAAGAAGTTGCCAAGCTGCAAACCTTGTAGTCAGTGACTTGACTGTTGCAAGGGCAATAGATTTTGATTAGGCTTATCCAGTACCTTGGACTAAAATCAAAAAATCTGCGGTAACATCTCAGAGATTACGTCAGTCAGTAGTTGATCAAAAACGCTGCATGAGAAAGTCGAAGCTAGACCAAATCGGCCAGCAGAAGAATCGACCAGTGAGTATTGATCATTGAAGACCAATATAAGCGATTCGATCATGATTTTTAAGGAACTTACTGTTTGCTCGACTCGATTTTTCTCGATAGATCTATCGGAAACTGTAAGTGAAATAGAATTGACTGAGGATATTTGGTCGAAATAGAGCAAACTCCTCAGCCTTTTTTCACTTCGAAACCGTCGGCCATTTTCGTTAGGGACCTTAGAGTATGGCAAAGGTAGATTCCTCCTGTGTCAAGTTGGGTGATTGTCCTGAACGCACCTCAAAGTAGTCCCAAATGGCTGTGCGTCTAATATAGCCTGTGCTTCTTAAGTCGTATGTATTTCCTGCTAGTGGATAAGGTGTTTCCTTTAAAATGCAGGAACGAAAAGGTACACCCGGTTGAATCGTATTTGTTAATCAATCCAGACGATACGGCAAAACCCAGATTCCAAACTAATCACAAGTGGTGCACGAAGCTTCCGCAATATTCCCACCAACATCTGTAGAGGAAAGTTTTCCTGGGCAGGCAAAATGTCTAGGCTCATCCGAGTGGTGCACAGGCAAAAGCAGCACGTTACCGGCATCCAGACCTCAGATCTACCTACTGCCTTAAAGGCTAGACCGTTTAGTCAGACCTACTCCCTACTTCAGTTTAAGCATCCGGATAGTACCCGGCCTAGCAATGAACTGGGGATCCCGATGGATACCTGATTATAGGAATGTGCAGATTAAAAGAACTAATGTACGTGTTATTTTGTCTTTTCTCTCCCTGTCATTGATTTCCTCGTGTGACATTGTTCCCATGGCACATGTTCTGTGCACAGATCCAAGCCAAACGCTTCCTTTCGGCTTCTTGCAGTTACCCTTGACCCCAGCCGTGGAAACAAAGTTTTTGTCCGCAAACGGATAACAAGATAAAAGCAGAAGACAAAGTGTCGAAGGCAGCCATTTGTTCATTACTAAAGCGAATCATGGCTACCAAGTGAAAAAAGACACCTACTACCTAAATCGTGATTACAGTCCCATACGAAACCAGCGCACACAAGACTAATAAGTTTGTAAGAGAGAAAAAACAGTTGCAACTAGATTCATTCATTTCACATGGAACAGCCCACACATGTTTCACGTTGTCATGGGAACCTGTGAATTCAGATAATTAGGCACCGTTGTCTAGTAAGGCTCGAATGCAGGTGAATTGTGAGTGACGAAAACCGTGACAGTTTTGCAGAGCATACGCAAGCTTTAAGCCCGCGTCCTTTCAGCAAGCGTGTACCGACCGTTTGCATTTTTGTGAGGGTTCCTAATGGTTTCGGTAGTCACCACGGACCAGTTAGTAGTTTTCGTAAACGAGCTAGAGCTGCAAAGTGAAAGAAAAAACTGAAAGAGTATGAAATTCCAAGTTTCTATCGAGACTGACGACTAGACCGACACAAAAAAGCTTCCATTTAAGTAAACTGAATTCAGTCTTTTCACCGATTTTGGCGATACTACCATAGCTGCGAGTTTAACGAGCGTTGTTCTAAAAGTGGCAACATAACAACCGCTTCAGTACATTTTTCTCCCTAATCTGTAGATGAAAATTTTATGGCGAATTTTTCTGTGTTCTGTATTGAACACAATTATGAGTAATTATAGATATACCCAGTTTTCATCTATGGAAGCCAGGACTGACGAAAGTTAGAGTGAAAAGGCTGCCGGAACGATAGTACTTCAGAATCACCAACGATAATATCCTGAAACAGTAATAATAGCACAATATTAAAAAGCATTCTTTCTCATTTACTGCATCCTGGATGCGAGGGTACGCATTATTCTCGTGGACAAGGCCGCGCTGTCACTTTTAACCTTGTGAATGATGAGCTGGCGAAAGTGACAGGGCCGAACTTGACATGTCGACTGAGGAGTGTTCCGACAAACACCACGAACAAACTGCCCGAACTCAAAAGTCAGACATCTAAGGACTACACAACTTTTGAGAACCCGTATTCTGATAGTACTCCTCCTTGATGTGATCCACTCAAGGTCTTTCTGTTTGATGCAATAAATCCAAATCAAAAAGGTAGATCCAAATTTTTAGGTTACCAAAAAATCATCCAGCTCGAATCCTAGACATGGCAATAAACCAAACAAGATTAAGCAGGCCTCTGGTTTTTAAATCAGGTCCGGTTGGCAGGGTCGCCAATATGCCGTAGGCGCCAGGAAGAAGGTGGTTTCAGCTGCAGAAGTTGAGTTTTATGGATGGATTTGGGATCGCAGTATTCTGAATTAATATACACTCTCCTTCTCAATAGTATGCCTGGCATACGAATATATGAACGAAATTCCACCAGAAACACACGACCGATTTCGCGGTTATTGCCGCTCGTCAGCTATGCGTACCCGGTACTCGCCTTTTCAGCCATCCCCATACAAGTGCACTCCTTCATCAGTTTTTCACCAATACTTTTGGGCTTTGTGTTCCCCTTCCGAATGTTAGCCTTGCCTGACTGACGAAAATCCTCTGACGAATTATCACCCATTCACGCTCCTAACGATTCAAATAAGATTTTAGTAAGTAATTCACACTGTCTTCAATATCATTGTATGGGTGGCTAACTCTATAGATTGCAAATAGGACTACGTAATGTGATATAACAGGAAATGGCTTTGACGAAGCAGTGGGATTTTAACGGGGTCGTACTGATCGAAAATATCTTTTCTTTGGGTCAGGTTCTGATGAAAGCAATTGAGATGAAAAGAAGGTCTGGTTGGAATGGGGTCTAATTGTCTTCATAAATGACTGCAGCTTACGAACGAAAACGGAAAGGCGTAAATGATCAGCACTCCGACGAAAAACTTATCAGGGTAACCTCATAAATGTCTCAAAAATCATGTACTTTAGAAGCTTTGAAACTCGTATCCTGCAGTCTCGCATTTCAAAAATTTCTGATAGATTATAATCCCGCAGACATAAACAATAGCCCAAAAAAATGCAGACATTAATGCGCAGAGCTACGCACATTCCTGCTGCTCTGTGATCAGCACGCTAGAGTGGCGCAAGAATAAAACGTAACGTCATTTTCAAGGTGACGCGTTTCCTCGAGTTCCCCTTAAATTTAAAAGCCCACTTGGTAGCTTCCCCACTGGCGAGGTCGTCACGTTACTCACAGCAGTCACTTCCACGCGAATGCCTCGGTAACATCATCGCTCGTATTATCAAATTAGATAGCTTAAAAGAGCCTGACTTTTGTGACCTTTATAGGCTGCATATCCAGTTGGTGTCAGAATTATCTGAAAGTCCTTTGAGCTGCGTTGAAATTGTTGGCTGTGGTAAAATTCTTCTTCCACTACTAGTATTCCCATCGGCGACCGTCTTTCGAACTCAATCACTTAGTTATTCACTATAGGTCAGCAGTTACCGAATTATCGCCAACTGCAATCAAGCCATTCAAGTTGGGAATAATAACCCATCGACCAGCCTTTTATAAGACCTGGGACTACCTGGCCTTGTATTTCTCCAAAGTTTCTTTTCTGTAACAAAATTCCATCAAGATTTGGGTTGTATTCCTTCAATCGGATGACCTAGGTCTACATTCCAGTTTTGTATACATCTCCCATAAAAGAAAAGGCAAACGTCCTATGAAATTCAGCTGGACACTTAAACTTCTATAAATCCCAAAGAAAGTGAGAAAAACCAGCGAAATGCTACCGGTAAACTACTTCGTGATTCCCAAGTGTGCTTACGATCCATTCATGCTCCTAAGGATTCAAGTGAGATTCTAGTGAGAATCTAAACAGAGAGCGCAAAATTATGGCGATGCTTGAACAGGAGGGTACCGGGTAAACATATTTGATAACAGACTTCAACCGTGAAACCGTTTTTGTGCTTCCAGAGACATTTTTCTATCCATCTGCATGCAAGCCAAACCAGTGACAGCTGAAACATAACGGAAAGCCACTAAATTTTGTTGAATCAACCTGGAAAAACAAGAAATTTGGTTACCCATTTGTTTCGATCTTCGATCCTCCTCCTATGCAAGTCGCTCATTGAAGATTTTTGGCGTTCAGCAGTTCTGGATGTCACTTATTAGTCTCTCGCTGTGGTTTAACAATCCCAGTCTAGAATAAGTACCTGTTCGTTCCCAAGGCATAACACGAATGGTTATATCACCTGCGAACTTTTGCTCTCACTCACGCGACTAGGTTATATCCTGTGTGCACCTCCAGCAGTTGTGTGCCCTGAAACACGTAGTTGCAAGGTTAAACTCATAACCCACTGGATGAAAGGTGAACCTGTGGTGTTAGGTTCGAAGTTTTCACTGAAGTGGACTGAAGAAGTTCTGTTCCAGTCGTCCACACTCGCAAAACTGAGTTATTAACCTGGTTAGTAGTGATGGTGTAACCCATATAAATGGTGGTTCTAATTTATCAGGATTGCAAGAACCATAAAATAGGTCCAATTCGTGATGGCCATTGGAACAATTTTTACTAAAATCCCTAATCTAAGTTTGGGTCTATAGATAACGATTACTAAAGAGTTGTTCCATTGGCTGTCTGTCGGGGATTTTTCGGGATGTGATCGGATATCGACTGCTGCCACAATCAGCTTATTTTGTCTATACGATGTGGTCATTCGCTAATGTTACCAAGACTATATTCAGTAAATTTTGGCTTACGTTGCGTAGGTATCTGATATGCAAACCACTCGGAGAGTTCATGTTCTCGCCGTCACTTCAAGGTGAAGAAAGATGTATTCAAAGTATTGAGAAAAAGGATCAAAAGTTTCCATTATGTTATTTGGATGAACAAACTTTCTGTCAGCTTCAGTTCGCAAACCATTACACTGACATTTACCCTGAAAAAATGACGCACAGAGAAGAGAAAAGCAGCACAATGTCCAGCTCGATATATATGTATATATATATATACACATAAACGTTCTCATTTGAGCTCAGACTGCGTGCCAAACAAAACACCTGACGAACTGGGAGAAAAGAGTACATGGAATCGGATGGGAAAATGAAAGAAAACAGCAACTTTTCCGTTTATGTCCACTTTGTTTTTCTGTTGTCGTGCCCAATGACTCCAAAAAAGACCAGTACACACCAGCCACCGACTTCGATTTCCTGTCATGATCGTAAGTGAAACAAGTCAGCTTTCCTCGTAATCTCCATCTGACAAAAACGAGACGGCTCCCCATGTGGTGGACATCGTGCTAATTTCTTTATTTTCCAGTCCTTACTCATTGCTTGACTTATAATTTCCCCCCTTCCAGTCAGGCCCAATGAACGTAAAATATATGCAAAGCTGCACGCCACCTCAATACGTGACCAAGCCGTCGAGTTTGAGTTTTCCTTACGGTCTTTTCTAATGAGGTCACCGTTGTGCCACACACTCAGTTCTGTGCCTGATCACTCTTGATGCACTGAGTCTATCATATAATGATAGCACTATGTAAGCAGCACGCATTACATGTAGCTCGATGACAAAATCCTGGAGCTCGGACAGGTTATGTTTCGCAATTTTACTGTTTCACGGGACGCGTGATGACATTATGTGCATGGCATTTTGAGGGAAGACTGATGTCTTGTCGGTACCAGAGGCGCCGTGATTCAAAAAACCTATTCTAACCTTTTACAGATACCTCCGAAGCACACGTAAAATGAGTCATGTGAACGCTTTTCACTCCAGTACACAATGTTGAAAGGAGCAGAATATTTGACGTTCGCACTGCTTAGAGGGAAACGGTGAAGATTATGGTAGCAAGCCATTGGGTTTGGTGCAAGTCAGGTTACCGATATGACTGAAATTTCAACCACCGTACACTTTACACCTTGACCATGGCACATTACAAGCTACATAAGGGAAAAAAATGAGGTTAACTCACAATAAATGGTTGCATGTACTCCTAGGATTGCAACATTACCAAACACTGGTGCTCGATGGTCGGGCAGCTGTCCGTCGATATGCTTATGATCATATTGATGTGTCCTGCACGAACTGAAATAAGAAATTGCTTACTCTCAAGTAAGCCAAGAAATTTTGCAATTTCGATGTTGCTACCTATTTTTCAGGTAGCTTAAGGAAATATCACTCCGGAATATCCAACCTATTTTGGACAGTGTTGTGTTTTCCTATGAACCCTACTCGCATTCACCGTTAAGTTGGGTGAAAATCACTCTGCTAAGGATAACATGACTGCTAAATGTTTAATGGAGTGTAATGTCGGGTTTTTGCTGAAAACCTGTCATTTTCTTCTAATGTCTTTTCCCAGATTTAGGAGAATACCACCAAAATCACAACGGCAAAATTTCAACTATCCATTATACATTGTATTTTGATCGGTAGAAAAGACGTCCGCCAATTTACCCGTAAAAGAGTAAAGATCTTGATTGAAAATACGAAAGTAGGACAAGAGTTTTGAAGAATATCTTGTCAGAAATGTCCATTTTGCAAGCATTTGTCATATATCTTTACCATGAAACCACTAACAAAATTATTTGGTCTCCAAGTTAAGCCGCCAAACGTTTTCCACTATTTCGTGGAATAGTTTTATTCCCACCCTAATTAGTTTATAAATCCATGCGGCAAAACCACCATCCATTAAAGCGCTTAAATATTCTTCTTCCTTTCTGGGGGCAAGGGTACATGAAATGTTGGTAATATTTCTTTTCACCCAGGATTAGAGAAAACAGCTTCTGTTGCGGAATTTTAACGAAAACATAACCCAATATTCGCTTCCGGATGATGTGTAGTTTCCTTCACAGTAACTAAGCCCTTGGCAAAGTTAATTCGTTTGGTATTACAAAGATGGTGGCCTTGTTTATTTAGAAGCTGGACAGGATTGAACGCAAAGACGTATATTAGGTGAAGTTTTTAGCCGATCCATGACATCCTGCAGCATGCAACTAAAAGACTTCATTATTTCTAGCTCGCCCTTCCATTGTTGCGATAGCAAGGCACGCGATCAAAGTGGAGCACCTCGATATCCTTCATACAAGATCAGCTTTCATGCAAACTGGGATCTCTCCTACAAGAAAACTATTTTGTCAGTGATCGACAAAGATTATTAATCCACGGTTAATGCAAAATATCTCACTTCTTGAATAATTGGATTCTTCAAACGTTTGAAAAATCCCACGGAACACATTGAGAACAACACAACGTGGCGAACAAGCTCGTTTTCAGTTATTCGTATTCATGCCAATACACAACATTAAATATAGTCTGGAGATGGTTCAAGGAAAATTGTCGGTTTGCAGTCACATCAGTTCACAACTCTAAGAATGCGTCTGTGTGTATGTGTAATTGATCAACTTGCCTCACGAACAGGTTGTAGACCACTTGTTGGATATTGACAAGTGGGCCAGGGATGTTTTGTAAACCTTTGTAAACCTCAGACGCAGCTGCAATAAAATATTTTCATCCCCATTCACTCGCCGCCTTCGATGTTTCCAGCGCAAATGATCAATTTTGACATAAGTGATATGGTGATATGAATGGCCCGGTTGCTTGCTTCCCAAACTGTGACTTTTCATGATCCGCTGCTCGCCAACAATTGATCGCCAATCACCAAAATGAACCAGTCGACAAACTAATAATCGTCAGTAACTGGGTACCTCGGATTTCTCAATAATCAGCTTGCTTGCTTTTACGAGCCTAATGCATACATGCA